>PVIC010025156.1:0-25509 GCA_004025085.1 Thryonomys swinderianus
GAAATGGGACTCAAGTTAAACCCCTCCTCCTCCAGGTCGTAGGTGCCAGGCATTGTGACTCAGTGAAAAGGAAAGTGACTAAAACAACAGCTGTCCTTCTTCACCCTCATGCCCAGGCATCACCCCCAACCAACCTCTTATACTCCTGACTTCGCTGTCTGCTTCCTGGGGCACGCAGACTGAGCAGTGAGGCTTGCCCAAAACCATGTTCGCAGCTAACAGGTGTTCAAGTCCAACCTCAAACTAAAGCTTCTGAGTTCCATGAAAGTATAAACCTGTCAGAGATGCTTGTCCCTGAAGCAGACTGAACATGTTTACTGAAAGGAAAGACATTCTCAAATAAAACAACCAAATGAGCAGAAGGAAAACAAGAATTCGAGAGGCTCCCCAAAGAAGACGGACCCTGGGGTCCTGGTTGACTGAAGCCATGCAGCATGGCCCTCCAGAAGGTTAGGAAGACATGACGGACAAAGCCAGGAGGCGAACACACTTAGTACATATTTCCTTGTGTTTCTTCCATTACATCTGCTTCCTCTGACAGATCATGCATTAATTCCCTCTTGCAATCTCAATGTCTGGAACAACACTCTACATTGTAGTAGTTCTGAAATAACTGAATACATAATTAAGTCCTGCTTTAGCAGGAAGGTAAGAACACAGGGACAGTAGCATGATAATTGTTATAGCTGATATTTCTGGTGCGTGTAGCAGGCATTGTTGTGGATTCTGTAGTGCGCACCATCTTATTAAGTATAAGGTCGTGAGGCAAGGGCTGTATCCAGGTGCTGAGAAAGTCTGGGTGTGCAGTAGTCAAGGAGCTTCTGGAGACCAGCACCAGTGTGAGGGAAGGAAGCACGGATAGACAGAAGGGACGGAGCATAATGCGGGGGGCCCAAGCAAGCCGGCAGGGGCTGAAGGGGAACTCTGGGGCCAACCTGGCACATTTGGATTGTATTTTGTTGGGGCCAGAGGGTCCGAGCTTTAAACCTCCTCCCAGCTTGGTCATTAGATGGGGATCTTCCTGGCCAGCGTCTTTGTGGCTGGGGTATCTCTCTCTGTCCCTCACAGGCAGCCACTATTTTCAGCCCTTTCAGACAGATGTAGAAACAGGCACAAGTGCTTCGGTTACCAGCCTGCCTGATCACAGTGGCCAAACCTGGACCCAAATCCTGACAGATTGGAGCAAAGCCTGTGTCCGTCCTCGCTACACCTTACTCTTGAATAGGGGTCACACAACTGGAGCGGTGGGCTGTGGCCTCCCACATGTCCTACAGTGATGGGCAGTTCCAGCTTTGGAGTGGGTGAACTTGACCGTGCATGCACGGAAGTTTAGCTTTACACTATCAACTGCTAACACCCCAAACAGAAAAGATACAGGAATAATTACCTCCATGTAGAAAAATGTTGGCAAATTGTTTTAGCCAGCATCATGTGAGGTGTCTTGAAGGACAGCATGGTCTGTGACAGTGTAGCCAACAGGATAAACCACGGACACTGAAATAATTATTGGCAGCATGGCAGAGCCTAGATGAGTATGAAGTGACTGCTGTGTTCAATAATACTCCATCAGCCACAGGGCTGGAAAGCCCCTAACAAAAGGGTCTTTATCATTACAAAATTCACCCCTGTTGGCACTGAGCAACTTTGTGTCTTACAATCAGGATACTGATAAGTCTGAACTGTAAGCTCTGTGTAGAAGAAACAAGATACACAGGGATTCAGAAAGGCTCCCAAGCCTGAGTATGAAGAGGTTTTCAGGGAAAATTAAAATTCCTGGCTTTGAGGCTGGCGGATGTATATACCCTAGGAGCTGTCGCTGGAGGGGCTCTGAGGAAGACCCCACAGAGAGGAGATAGACCCTCAACTTGCCCCACCCTCTGTTATTGTTTATAGCTAGATGTCCCTCCAAGCCTTTGCTTTAGGAGGTGATTGGATCGTGGGATGATACTCATCCATATGGATTATCCCACTGATGAGTTGCTAGCTCAGTGTGATTGATGTTAGGAGGTGAAGCCTGGTTGTAGGGGGTGGGTTGCTGGCGTGTGGCCTGGGATAGTGTGTCTCCCTTTCCCCTCCCTTGCTCTCTCTGCTTCCTGTCTGCCATCCCGCTCTGCCTTAGAGCCAGCCGACTATGGACGGGAACCTCTTCAAACCGTGAGCCAAAATAAATCTCTCCTCCTTGGTTGTGGGGGTTAGGTGCCCTTGGCAAGAAGGAAGCAGCTAAGACACCCTTCCAGGAAGGAGGTTCTCAACCTGTGACACGGATTACAGGACTCACGAGTGAGAGGCACAGGCCAATTCGTTAGGCAGAGCCAAAGAAGTGCACGCTCAGAAGGGCGTGTGGGCAGCTGGGGAGAGGTGAAGCACGCTACGGTCTAGAGTATTTACGTGCTCCTCCTGGGGTCCTCAGGACGGATGGTCTAGACGGGCATGGCGAGCCTATTCCACGCGTGCCACAGCAGGCTGTATCACTTAGAAGGGTCGCCATCCCTGGTCTAGAAAGTGTGTTCCTAGTGTGTCAAGTTACCCACTAGTGGGCTACATTCAAACGCAGACCATCTCCCTGCTGGAAGTTTAGGGATGATACGGTGTCCTGTCAATAGCACTGTTTCCTTGAGGGTGAATGTCTCAAGCAGACTTGCAAATTCACAGGACTGAATGAAATGGTGAGTCTAATTTTACAAACTTATTGCATCTTTTAAGTCTTTTAGGCATTTATGTGTAAGAACACTAAAAGGGAAAGACAAGCTCAGAAATGAAAAAAACATTTTAAAAAAATAAGCATTGTAACCTTGGGAAATTTTGTGTCCTGAAGATGCAGTTTTCTTAGAAGAACAATTTCTTTTGAGACAAGAGCTCAGTATGTAACCCAGGCTAACCTCAAAGTCACTTATACCCCAGGGTGACCTTGAACTCACAGCCATCCTCTTGTCTCGGCTTCCCAATTGCTGGGATTATAGGCATGAGCCACCACACCTGGCTCAAAACAATTTTAAAATTATAATTACCTTGTCTCCTTTATATATATCTATAATTTTTTTTTTTTTTTGCTATCCTGCCTCAGTAGAGGGGGTATTGAACATGTATTAGGTTCTTGGTTTGATTCTTAGCACCAAACCAAACCAAACCTGGTTTTTTGGTTTTTTGGGTTTTTTTGAGACAGGGTCCTGCTTTGTAGTTCAGCCTGGCCCTGAGCTCACTATGTAACCCAGGCAAGTCTCGAACTCAGCAATCCTCCTGCCTCTGCCTCCTGAGTGCTGGGATGACAGGCATGAGCCACCATGCCCAGCACTGTGGTATGTGGTACTGATTGCTGGTGGGCATGAGTCACCATGCCCTGTATTGTTGTATGTGGTTACCAGGGATTGAACTCAGGACCTTGCACTTGCTGGGAAGATGCTAGAACCAGAGCTAAATCTCCAGCCCCAATCAAACCTTTTTTGATGAGTCCTTTTCTACACTGCTACTAGACTGCCTCAGATTTTTACATTATTGTTCTATTCTGGTTCTTGAATAAGTAAAGACATTTGAATCCTATATCTTAGCAACTTTTCCTTTATATGGATGAGAGCAAGGTTGTTAAAAATAGGACAGAACAGTGTGACTTGAATAGAACTTTGAATAGGATTTTCTTTCTACACATTTCTGTTATTCACTCAATAACTGTCTAAATATTATCCATTACTAGATAGTTGTTTAACAGTAAGGTTAACAAGATAGTGTTTGACAGGCAGACTTGGTTTGACCCACAGCCCTGTCACTTACTAGCTCTGTATGAAGGGACATAACTTTTCTAACCCTTAGTCTTATTTTACATATGTTGAAACTAACAGCAAAACTCATCAAATAGCATTGTGGTAAGGACTGGTAATTTATATAAAGGCCCTGGGATATAATAAGTGGCCAGTAAAGTTACTTGTTAATTGTAATAAGGCAGCAGCAGAAGACCACAGGCCAAATGCCCTGCTGGGCAGTGGGCATTCAGCAAAGAACAAGAGAGATAGAGAACCAGAGCCTTCCTGTAGCACACAGGCAAGGTAAGCAGATAAGGCATTAACTAAGAACATTAAGGTACACACAGGGTTTACGGAAACCCGTCTCACAGACAAAACAGCCAAGTCAAGAAGTTCCCATAAGGAATCTTGGGAGAAAATATCATTACATTATTGCTGTGAATTGCCGGGCTCCACCACTGACAGTTTTCATAAGGTAAAGGTACTTGGGTTGTTTCGTGAATAGCAAGCCCTTCGTGTGGTACCTGACATGTAAGAGACATTCAGTGGGTGACTGGAAAGGGAAGAAATGAGTGAAGGAAGGGACTCCTGAGATGATTAGGAATTTGCCAGACAAAGGTGAGGGCTACAATTTGGATCTGACATGTCCTGCCAAAGTCTTCTTCATGTGTTTGCAAGGTGATTGGATGAGAAGAGTGCTCTACTCTTCCATGGATTGGTCCATGGCTGACTTGCTGTTAGGTCTGGTCAAAGGAGGCAGATCAGGAAGGGTGTGACCCGAAAGGGTGTTCTCTTTCTCCGGAATTCCTTTTCTCTCTGCTCCTGGCTACCATGACATGAGCAGGTTCCCTCCACCTAGGCCTTTCCACCGTGTCTCTGCTTTGAAGCCAGCCTACCACGGACTGTAACCAGGAGCCAATGTAAACCTCCCTTCCTTCAAGTTGGGGGTGTCAGATATATTGTACTAGTACTGAGAAAATGATTAAGAAATAGAGTGCATGTTGCTTAAGTTAAATGCACGGCGAGTGGAGAGGCAGGGACACAGGGAGGCTGGGAAGAATGCATGTGTGGATGCCATGAGAACAGGCAGGTGCCAATCAAGGAGGGCCTTCTAATCGTGAGGAGCATGAACTCTACATTAAAGAAATGTAAGTAATCACTGAGGATGTTAAAAGAAAGGTCTGATTAGTATGTGTTTTAAAATTCATTCTTTATTCTAACACACCAGCAATTCAAAGCCATTTTTTAAAAAATACAATTAGTACATCTCACCACTCAGAGATAATCTCCATTTGACCATGAATAACAAGCAATGTGTCTGTCTCAGTTATCTATTGCTGTGTAACAACCCACCCCAAAACCTACTGGCTTAAAATAATGGTTTATTTCTCGCAAGTGTGTGGGTTGTCTGGAATCAGCCGTGTGGCTTCTCCAGGGTGGTGCAGCTGAGGATACAGAAGTATTGAGCTGGGAGCTCAAACCACCCAACAATGGTTTCTCATCTCAAGAACCTCTCTCCATTTGGCCTCTTGTCTTTCCAGAATCTAACTAGCGCTCCTTTGCAGCACAGTGGCTGGCTTCCAGGGGGGACAAAAGGGCTCCTGCTAGTCCTGTAAAAGCTTAGTCTTGAACATGTATGTAACTTTTTGCGCTTTTGTGGGCAGATCCAATCACAAAGGCAGTAAAAATTCAAGGGAAGCAAGATTCCATTAATTGATGGGAAGATCAGCAGGTGTATCTGGGGTGGGAAAATTCATCAGCTGCCACACTGACAGAACTACCAAATAATCTGACTTCCTAAACACAAAGATGGTTGTTGACCATTTCTGGTATAATAAGAAAAACAGAGCTCATAAGCGACAAATTCAAGTAGTGTCTTAATTCACATAAAGATCTGGACAGTATAAAGTGGCTATTTGCATATGTGATGGGAGAGATGGGATAGAGGGGATACAACATATTGCAGTTGAAATCAAAGGAACTGAAAGAAAAAGGCAGAGCCTAGTATCAAGAAAATGGTTAAAACTATTTTGTTTTACCAACGCCTCTACAGTTAATTTGGTTATTAGCTATGGATGTGACAGATGATCAAAAGACTTTTGTCCAATCGCTTCCTGGAGACAAGAGGTCAAATAGAGACATGGGTCAAATGGATGGAGACCCAAGGCCCTGGCACAACACTCCACCATATACTATAAGAGGAAGAGCAAAGCATACATCTCATATCCTAAGAAGTAACAGCATCAAAACCAAGAAGCCAAATCTGTTCCCAAGTGATGGTGCACAAGGATGAAACCAAAGACTTTCTTACCCTCTGATTGGAATGGGCTGGTTGTCTGAAACTGACTTTATTCATCTCAGTAATAGGAAAAAAAAAAAAAAAGTATGACCAGGCTCCTGGACTTGTTAGTTCCCTAACAATGCCTAAAGAAAGAGTATCTCTCAATTTCTCTTTATCTCTACTTTCATTTTCATTCATCACCTCTCTTGGATTTTGTAGGATATGTTGTCAGCATTCTCTCATCTTCCACATTGCTGTCCACTGTCTTTTTTAACATACATCTGTTTAGCTCTAGGAATTGGCAAGGAGACAGGTATAGGTTAGAAAGCCCTGCATCCTATGATATAGATTTTCTCCTGATTTCAGTAGGACCTATTTTTTTCAAGACAGTCGAAATTTGCAAAGGCTAGGTAGACAGCAAACATAGATAAGGAAGAAGTGTGGAATGAGGTCTCGATGAGATACTGAAGTAATCCCATTGATAGAATGTGATATAGGTCCAACCCAAGACACTAGCAGAAAAATCAAGAAAGAGATATAAACAAAACCATTATGATAGAAGCTGGTGAGACTGCAGTAAATAGGCTGAAGGAGATAAGGATTATCACATAAGGTAATGACTTGAGTAGATAAAAAAGTCTTACCACCAACATAGACATACAGGAAAAACAAGTTTAGGATGGATCAGAACTTCCAAGTAGAATGCCAAGTTCTGAATAAATAGGCCAGAAGCTCAGTAAGGAGGTCTAAATATACTAAAAAAGATAAAAAAGCCATGGGCCATCACCTAAAAAAAATCATCTAGTAAGAAAATCAAAACTTCCTTGGAAGAATTGAAGAGGGTCACAAGATTTTAAAAGCCACAAATAAATTTTACATCTTAAATTAAGATCTGAAAGCAAAATACATTGCCTACAACCAAAATTGAGAAGTATTACCTTCAAGCAGAGATTCTCCACTGGGAGGTTAGGAAAACATGCCCTTATTTTCAGGAAAAGGTGTTACATGAAAACTATCTTCGGTTTACCTAATTTGCTAACCAAATAGTGCAAACAAACGTCCACAAAAATCAAACTAGATAGAATACTTCTGCAGAAACAAACACTTGCACAACCACCTGCAACTTAAGCCAGAAGTTGGTGAGGCCTTAGCACCTTTAAAACCCCATGTTTATTGACCAAGCCATAAATAGCATTTGGTTTGTCCCCAGCTCTGCAACTGGACATTCCAGCCTACTTGATACCTGTCGCCTTTCTCTATAAATGAATAGGCATTCAGGCTAATACACCAGTTTCTGAGAACTTGCTTAATAGGACCCCATCCCAGAAAGAGGCCAATTCTCAAGTGACAGGTCATTTTCAGTATTTCCAAGGGTAAGGGCCAAACTGGTGGGGAATAGTTGCTTGGAGAACTTCTGGGACTCAGATGGCTCTTAAGAGGTAATGCAGGTACACTTTAGACCTTCTCACAGAAACACAGAAAACTGTAGCTCAGTAGTAGACATCTTGGCAAACATGCACAAATCCCTAGGTACAATTTCCAGTATCACACAACAGAGAAAAGAAAATTAAAAATATACAATTCCAAGCAAGGAGAATTCATCAATTTTTTATTTTGAATTATCACCTATTATCACTTCAAAAAGGTCCACACTGGAAAACATCTAATGGAGGGTGACTTACCAGCGAAAGAAAGCAAGTCATCAATGTCTGATTATAATACTAGGCACACAATAAATTATATTTACATGCAATGACTAATTATCACACAGTAAAAAAATACAGTATCTTTATGTACATTTTTCAAGATTTACATTTTCATATACAGTTTATAAAGTTAAAAATTCTCTGAACAAAATCTGTGTACAGAGTCTATATATTCCCATTCTTATGGCTGTGTCACCACAGATTTGCTTAAAACTGTAATACTACAAACACTTCAGTTCCTTTTACTTCATGTTCAAATCTTGGCACCCATACAATACACATTACTCCTGAAATGTGAATTACAAAGGAAAAAAATGTAATCATGCATCTATAAGAAAATGAGATAAAATATGCTACTAAATCAACATTTCTCAATTCCATAGTTCCCTAGTTCTGTTCAACTTCCTGTACTGCTCTCATACAGATACATGCAAAACTAGCAGATTATGAATTTTTTAAATAACATTAAAATACTATACTCAGACAATACTTAGGCAATAAGAATGTAACTATCCAATTGCCATAGCTTGACAATTATTCCTGCTTCAGCAGCAACCTCAAGACACTAAACACAAAATTCACAGAGAAGTCGTTATTGTAATTCCTAAATATATGGGACCAACGTCAGAGTGTTTACTGATCATTTAAAAAACAGCAAAATAGATGTGTGAGATTGACAAGTCCTGTAGAATCTGTAGAATAGAGGGGAAAGATAAACCATTTAAGGATTATCCGCTGTCCCTGTAAGGAAGCACTTGTATAGCCCCACCACGTGTTGAATGAACAAAGACACCTGAAGGCTTTATAAAAAGTTTAAGCTACACTATTCATCTTTAAAAATCTTGAAAAGTAACAAAGGTATCAGCACCTTCCCTTCTTTCCCAAGTAGCTAAAGATCAACAAGAAAAATAAAGTGCCAGTGTCTAAAGTACTGTTAACTGTTTGGAGGCACTAACCCATTGGATGGCTTAGGATTAAGTATGAAAATAGGCCAGATCTGATCTGATAATAAATAGAAGGTAGGTATTCCAGACTATGTAATTCCTGCCTAGGTGGGGGCTGTACCAGAAAACCACCTACTCCCCCATTTATTGCTTTGAAACCAGTACACATGCTTTACATTCTGACACGGAAAAACCAGAGCTCTAGGACGGAAAGCACAGTGTCTGCGCTACTTTGAAGTCGAAAAAGAAGGAGCACTCTTGATCACTGGGAGGAGAGCTGCCGAGGCTCTCCTCTCCACAGCTCATCTCTTCACAAGAGTCCTCACTGCAGGGAAAACAGACAAGAGAAGAAGGTCTTATTACTTACAGCGCAGAGGTTTACAGGTGACATGAAACTAAGCCTGGGGGAGTCTCTGAGTATCTCTAGTCTTAGATCATTCAAGTAAGAAGTTAATTTTTACTTTATATAGCCAATTTCTGAAGAATTCCAAAAGTGAAGTCTACTGTACTTTCATTAGAAAATTCAGACTTTTCTTAAGTTTACAGAAATTATAATTTGCCAAATTATTCTTGTATAAATTAGTAACTCTCGGAGCAATTAAGTGCAGAAGTCTAAGTAGTTTAAACACAAGCTAAAAACAATGAACCCTCTAGACTGTGGTCTATTTAAGTGTCTTTCTTGTATTAGTAATTACATCACTGATGCTTTTAAATATCCAAGCAAGCTATGAAACAGGAACTTCAAGTTCTTTATGTGAAGCATGTAAGACAAATTCAGTAAAATTAAGTAATTTACTTTATAACCAAAATCATTAAAGTCTGAAGAGACAATGCCATGTGGCAAAACTGTATGAACACAGGGACTGGAGATGTAGCTTAGTGGCACTGTGCCTACCTCACAAGCACACAGCCCTGAGTTTGATCTCCAGAGGGGGAACAATGACAGGACTACATGAACCGCTCTGAACTCTTCCCTATGATGGTGATGGTTCTAGTCACATGACCACAACACCACATTAGACATCCTGGCTGACCTAAATGGGGGTCTTACTAAGTAGTTCCAGGCTGGTATCAAACTCATAGCAATCTTCCTGCCTCAGCCTCCTGACAGCTGGCATTATAAGCATGTGCCACCAAGCCTAGCTCTTGTATTTTTTTTTTTTTGAGACACAGTCTCACTTTGTAGTTCAGGCTGGCCCTGAGCTCACTATGTAGGCCAGGCAAGCCTCAAACTCAGCAATCCTCCTGCCTCTGCCTCCCGAGTGCTGGGATTACAGGCGTGAGCCACCACGCCCAGCTCTTGTATTATTTTTTAACTGAACCATACCTCAAAGACAAAGGCAAATGAAGACAAAAGGAGGGAAACGTGAGTCATTACCTACTGTAATGAAACTATTGCTGGTTAATTTACCCACCGGGTAGTGGACACTCTCCAGTTCCTTATTGTATAGTATTCCACAGCTCTTCTCTGACTATAAACCTGCTTACCTTTCACTTCCATCAAAACAGCTCCCCTCAGGGATAGTTGGCAGCTCGGGAACACTGTAGTAGCTGCTGTGGAGGTTCTGGGCCGTGCGCCTTGAAACAATCCAAACCAGCTTCTTAAGATCTGGTTTGCAACACTCTGGTGAAGAATATTCGGCCAGGCATTTAGAAACTAGCTCCTTCCAATAAAAGAACTCAGCGTCCTTAATCTAAAAAATAATTGAATAAAGCAGTTATGGCAATGGTTCTGACACTTTGGTGTACCTTGGAATCACCACGCAATCTGCAAAACAGTGATGGCTGGCTCCTACTTTAGCGTTCAACTGGTAAGAGTACAACCCAGGTTTCTCACGTTTTTAGAGTTCTTCAGATGACTGTAATGTGCAGTGTGGCCAAAATTTAAATCCCACCAGTTTAGAAGACAACACTGTAATGTATACAGGATTCAACACACAGGGGACTGCCTATTCTAAGATAAAGAACTACCAAGTACACTCTTTAATGGTCTCTATTCAAAGAAATTTAACATCCCCTTTTTTACAGAAATAAAAGCATTGCTTAGATTGCTAACATAAAATTATATTTTAATACCAGATATAGACTGAAGGAGAAGTTAGTGATGTGAGAGAAAGGGAAATTCCCAAAAAGAGATAGTAGTTCCTCCACCTCTGGGGAATGGATGCCCTAGTTTATTTCATGGAGTCAATTTTCACTATCAGTAAAACGTTCAGATAAAAACAAGATTGTTAGGACTGATGTGGTGGCTCACGATTGCTGAGTTTGAGGCTTGCCTAAGCTACATAGTAAGCTCAGGGCCACATCAACTACAAAGCAAGATGCTATCTCAAAAAAAAAGTTATTAAAACAAAGGTAGAAGTTACCAACAAAATGTTTACACTGAACTTTATGTTTACATGGCAGAAGACTTTTACATCATCTTGGCTCCCGTTTCCAGAGGACGCCTTTAGCTTAACACTTCATAATGTGGCTTCTGCAACTCCTTTTCCATCATCACTAAGGTATCCAATGACTTCCAGCAATTTTCATTACGATGGACCTCTCATCAAAAATCAGCAATCCCGGCTGCCTCCTCTTTTTTGTATCAGGGTTCTCGCTTTGTAGTTCAGGCTGGCCCTGAGCTCACTATGTAGCCCAGGCAAGCCTCGAACTCAGCAACCCTCCTACCTCTGCCTCTGCCCTCTTTCCTCTTTCCTCTGCCCTCTGCCTCCCAAGTGCTGAGATTGAAGGCATGAGCCACCATGCCCTGCATTGCACTATGCGGTTACCAGAGGGATCAAACTCAGGACCTTGCGCTTGCAAGTCAGATGCTGAAACTACCAAGCCAAATACCCAGCCCCCACCACCTTCTTAAAACCTCTTTGTAACTTGACAGCATTCTTAATACCTAGATAGAATTCAGTTGGCTCCTGCGGGGTAAAAAAGGTCAATGCTGAAAACTTCAGCACATTAACTGACCCCTAAGCATAAGACTCAAGTTCTTATGGTTTTGGCAGTCACCTCTTCATGAAAAATTCCAAACTGCACCGTCTAACCATGTTTTATCTTCTGAGTTTTTATTACCGACTACCAAACATTCCCACAACATCCACATACCCAAGTGTACAAGCATCTAAAATCATACTTCCTTCTACACAAATTAACTTCTTCTGAACTGCTTTTAGTGATGCCAATCTTCTCTCCAGCACTGGGTCCAAAACCGGCCATTCCTACTTCCTCAGGTTATTCTCATGTTTGGCTTCCAAAACTGTGAGTTGCACGCCCTTATTCCTGCCTAACACTCTCTCTGAAGGCCTACCCTAAAATGACTTGCCGAATCTGCCTAGCCCACCTATTTCTTTTTTATTTTCTGTGGTACTTTGAACTGAGTCCAGGGCTTTTGTACTAAGCTACAACCCTATCCCTTTTATGGCCTTTCTGAGACAGGGTCTCAACTACATCACCAAGATTGGGCTCAAACTAAAAATCCTCCTGCTTCAGCCTCCTAGATTTTTGAATTTATAGGCCTGCACCACCGTGCCCTATTACAGGATACCAATTTCTTCCCAACTTTCACTCTAAGAGATTCCTCAACTCTAATCTCTTGCCTTCTTGATCTGCCCTACTTCTTCACTAACAACCCCAAAGTACTTCCTATAGTTACTCCTTCCTGGCACTGTTGTTTTGTATTTCTCCAGTTAGATTTATTAGTCTAAGAAATCTTTTTATGTCTGTAAAAACTTAAGAGTGCTAGCTTTCCTGAAAGGCTTACTACAGGTAATGTGACAATTATTCAACCCTGTATATATGACAGCTGGGTATCAAGAATTATTAAGTCTACCCCAAGTATGGATTCTAAACAGTGCCCGTGTGGTAATGCTGGGTTACCATGTGGCATGAATACTGCAGAAGGGACATCTACATGCAAAAAGATGCTGGGCTAAGTGACAGACGTCCTTTTACCTTGTGTCCAGGCCAAAGCAGCATTTTAAGAACTACACTTTAAACACACACACACACACACACACACACACAGAGCATGTAAAAGACAAGAACCCCAGGGCCAGAGATTTAGCTCAGTGGTTCCAGTGCCTGCCTCACAAGCGCAAGGCCCTGAGTTCAATCCTGGTAACCACATACAATGCTGGGCGTGGTGACTCATGCCCACCAACAATCAATACCACATACCACAGTGACAGGTGCAGTGGCTCATGCCTGTAATCCCAGCACGGAGGATTGCTGAGTTCAAGGCTTGCCTGGGCTACACAGAGAGCTCAGAGCCAGCCTGAACTGCAAAGCAAGACCCTGTCTCAAAAAAAAAAAAAAGACAAGAACCCCATAAAATGTCACTTAAATGTTTAAGGTACCATAGAAAAATTAAATCAGGAAAAATATCTTATTTTAAAGAATAAGAAATGAAGATATTTACCTTGGAATGTTTTTTAACAAGCAAGAGAATTTCCAGTAATTCAACGGATTTTAAAGTTTCTACTTCCAAATTGAGAAGGCACAAAGCTAACACAGATGGCTACAAAAAGAGGAAAAAGAAGTATTTTTTAAAAATTCAAAACAAACTGTGGAACACACACCAACAAAAAACAGACTTACTTTTGCTTTTGAAAAGACAAGTCGGCAGTTACAAGCTTTCAGCTGAGCTTCTAGTTTATCAAGACTCAGTATTTCTTTCCTATACAATAAAATGAAAAGGCAAAGATTTAAACAATTCTTAAACTGCACCATTTAAACTCAAAGTTGGAAATGCAGACAAAGATATAAATCTTACAGACATTTAGTGCTGCTTATAGCAACACTAAACACAAAAGTACAAGACTTTTTTTTTTTTGAGACAGGGTCTCCCTTTGCAGTTCAGGCTGGCCCTGAGCTCACCATGTAGCCCAGGCAAGCCTCAAACTCAGCAATCCTCCTGTCTCTTGTCTCCTGAGTGCTGGGTTTACAGGCGTGAGCTACCACACCTGGCATTGTAGTGTGTACTAGGGATTGAACTTAGGACTTTGTGCTTGCCAGGCAGATGCCGGAACCACTGAGCTAAATCCACAACCCAAGACTTTTATTATTTAATCTCACTGACCTTTCTGAAGTATGACAAAATACAATAGTATGGTATAAGTGCAAAAAGTTTAAGGCAGTAGTAGCTTCCAATTCATAGTGCAACTTTTCTGAAATTATTTTTTCCATCCGTTTTATGTCAGAAGCAGTACATTTACACTGACTAATCCGGATCACATCATGAATGGATGGAATATTGCATTCTTCATCTACTATTCTAGCAGCCAGCAAAAAACAACAGACTCCAATGCATGATAAATGTTTAGGCTTCACCTGAAACAAACAAAAGAATTCTTTTAACAACTGTTACTAAGTTTTAGCAAAGCAGAAGCTCAAAAGAATACGGTAATGATGCCCTAACTCTTAAGACAGAAACAACCAAGCTGCTTTGCTTGTCTGTATTTATCCTGTCCTTACCCACAATTATATTCAGTTTTACATTGCAGATCTTGATTTCCCTTAAAACAAACAAGGAAGGCTTTGTGAGCTTTTGGATCACTTAATTCAAATATGCAGGTTAAAAAATTCCATGCAGGTTCAAAAGCTAGACTTTTTTCTTAGCTTTATAGTTCATATTTGTGACTTACAAAACTCAAAACAATGTGATCTCTCTCAAAACAGTCTTTCAACACCAAAAAAATTTAATTTGGATATAAAAACGATTCCCTACATTTTATCTTTGTCTGCAGAAATCCGTACTTTGATGCTAGCCAGGAGAAATACATTAGTTTATGCAGCCTGTGGGACATATAAAAAGCTGCCAGACAGATGGCTGCCTTTTCTTCCCTGCCCCAGCACTGACCCCGCAGCTGACAGCAATCCTATTGGCCAAAAAACTACATTTTTCTAATAGTTGCTGGGGATTGTAAGACTGTGGCTCTCTGCTTTGAAAGGAAGGGAAGGCAGCAAGTCATCTTTACTATAATTCTGTATGTATTCCATCTGTCATGTTTCGGTATTAAAAACACAGCTAAGCTTCAGCTAAAACATGAGAAATGAAAACCGCATTTTGAAGACTATACATATGTATCAAGAACCTAAAAAATTATAGTTTTCCTTTTGTCACATATTCCTAGAGAAAATATTTTAAAAGTATAACAAAACCTTTAACATACAAAATATACTTAATTTTGTAGTTTGAGTCTAGAAGGCTCACTACTCTGATTATAAAGACATATATAAAACAGGTAGTATTTGATTAACTTGATATTTACTGAACCCTGTTTACTAGGCACTGGGCATAGAACAATGAAGATGTATTTTTAAAAATTATTAAATACCTTCATAAGAGCCAAAAATCTGTCCAAAATATTAACAGCCAGGACAAATGTTTCAGTGCAAGATCCAAAAAAGTTAGTTAAACTCCTTAAATCTTCTACTTTGGCATTTCTCAATCTTGAACACAAAGTGTTATCATTCTGCAACAAAAACCATGAGTCAATGTTTATCATTTTCTTAGAATTAGATGAATAATACAAACTCAGTGAATGATTTCCCCTTGAATTCTCAACAATATGGAGAAAAAGTGGGATCAGTTAACCAAGGCTGTACACTTTACCAGATAAAATGTAAATCACTGCTTTTTAAAAATACACATCATGGGGGCCGGAGGTTTAGCTCAGTGGTTCCGGTGCCTGCCTCACAACCAAGGTCCTGAGTTCGATCTCCGGTAACCACCTACAATGCTGGGCACGGTGACTCACGCCCACCAGCAATCAATACCACATACCACAGTGCCGGGCGTGGTGACTCATGCCTGTAATCCCAGCACTCGGGAGGCAGAGGCAGGAGGATTGCTGTGTTCCAGGCTTGCCTGGGCTACATAGTGACCTCAGAGCCAGCCTGAACTACAAAGCAAGACCCTGTCTCAAAAAAAAAAAAAAAATCATGGAAAAGATTTAGATATTCACTATAAAGTGAACACTTGCCGTATTTCAGAGAGTTATAGCAAATATAATTTAACTTCCTTGGAACAGATACAGGGTTCTTTGCTTTTATTTTTCTAAAATCACTTAAGAAGCTACTATAAATACTTATAGGCAGAGAATAGGAAATAAACTTGTCTCACCCTGGCAGCTGAGCATTAAGAGTGCCAACATTTGAAGAAACATTTCTCTGTACTTATTATTTCTGTTTCTACTAACAAAAGCACAACCGTGTGTAGTACTGCGGTTATTTCAGTTCACCACAAAGCCCAATATTGGTGGTATTTAGAGATTTTCTTGATTCTGTGGGGGGGGGGGGGTCCTTCCTCCCAGGCCTCAGGTGAAACCGAGTCAGTCCCTGGTCTGCCAACTCACTTCTGGGGTAGCCTCAATCAAGCTCAGCCCTTTTTCTCGAGGTTGGAATCTCTGTTCTTGTTCTAGGTAGAAGCTCAACAATCCGAGGAGCTGGACTCCTTCACGACCTGCCAAGTACTCGGCCCCCAAATCCTTCATCTGCAGCAAAGACACCACAAACGGTTGAGAGGTGACAGGAGAGACAGGGATGGGGAAAGAGGGCAGAATCTAGCTGGTGGCGTACCTCCAGGGAGGGGCCCCAGCACACTCGAGAGGAGGGGGTGAGGGGACCCGTCACGTCCGCCCGAGCCCCAAGGGAGCCTCCCCACGGCCGAGGAGGTGTGGCAGGGGGTGGGATCTGCTCACAGCCGCCAGCCGGCGCTGGCTCCAACCGGCCAGCCCCAGACGAAAGTGGCTCGCAAACCCGGGACCCCGCGGTGGGGTTCCCCGGTCGGGTCCCTCCTCGGAGCCGCGCGGAAGGGTAGTTTCTGCCCGGGGGATAGCGAGGGCCACGGGCTGGGGAACGCGCTGCACAAAAGCAAACAGCAGAGAGAAAAGTCTCCGACCGAACAAAGAACGGGAAGGAGACCCGGAGCCCCGCCCCGCGGGGAAACCCAGACCCCAACTCCCGTTTCCGAGCCCAAGGCTACCGCCCGATCTGGGGGCGGCGCACGCGGAGGATCACCGCTGCAGGCCGCTCCGCGGCGTCCTCACAGAGGCGCAGGATTCGGCCCCGGGTCGTCGCTCCGGGCAGTCCCGCTAGAGCGGATACCGAGTGAGGCGACAGCGGTGGTCGCGGGCAGCGCCGCCGTCGCTGGGCGCCCCAACTCGGACCGCCCTCTCCTTCTCCCGCCCCCGGGACGCTCCCGAGGCTCCCACTCACCGTGCCCGAGACGCACCCCGCGGCGTCCGGCGTCTTCGAGGTCGGTGGACCCGCCGCTTCAGCGTCGCCCGAGGCCCGGCATCCGACCCTCCCTGCCGCCGGTGGCCTCGGCCTCACAGCCCCGGGCTCATCGTGCCCTCTCTCTGCCGAGCGCGGCGCCGGCGCGACCCCCGCTGCCTCAGCGAGGCCAGCGCTGCACTGCCCGTATTTTTGTTTAGAGTTCGCTACGCCCCCGAGGGGCGGGGCACGTGACTCCCGCGGAGGGATCCGTCGCCACCGCCGTGAAAAAAGAGTCCCGTCGCCGTGCGGCGGCATCCGGCAGCTGTGACCGCGCATCTCCGACGTCTCCTTCTCTCATCCCACGGAGGACGGTGGGAGCTGGGAGTCAGGTTTATCCTGCGAGGAATCTGCAGTGAAGGAAGAAAAACGAGAGGGTGAGGAGCGGAAGGAGACGGCGCTTGGTTACTTTGCACCGTTTAAAGGTCCCAGATTTATTTTGTTTTCGCTGTTTTGAAAAGTCCGCCCAAAGAAGCAGGCTGTCTGATTGGCTGTGGGTGGGGCGAGCAGACGAGGGCGGAACCGATTCATTTGACAATCTGGATTGGCTAGTGGATGGGCTCCGAAGACCTCTGATTGGCTTTTCCTGCTCTGTCTTCCTCGGGGCCTTAGCAACGCAGCGATCTGCATTGCGCTTGCTCGGTGGGGGGATGGGCGGCCACTGCTACCTGACGGGTGTCTGTCCCTTCTCTCCTTTTGTACCTCGGCCTGGGACACGAAGTGCGGTGCTCGACCGCCTCTGTGACAACTGATTTCTCCAGAGGAAAGTGTCCTACACTCCTTTCATGTTCTCCTGCAAGTCTGTTTTGCAGTAATTGATCTAGTGACTATAACATCTTCAGGGTCCTTACTGAAATACGCAGGAGTAAAATGCTGTCATGTTTTGATTTTTTTTTTTTCTGTTTGGAGACAGGGTCTCGCTTTGTAGTTCAGGCTGGCCCTGAGCTCACTATGGTGCCCAGGCAAGCCGCCGCGAACTCAGCAATCCTCCTGACTCTGCCTCCCGAGTGTTGGGATTATAGGCGTGAGCCACCACGTCCGGCATTGTGGTATGCGGTGTTGATTGTTGGTGGGTATGTCTCCATGCCCAGCATTATATGTGGTTACCGGGGATCGAACTCAGGTCCTTGAGCTTGCAAAGCAGGCGCTGGAACCACTGAGCTAACCCCCCGGCCCCATGTTTTGATATTTTAAATTTTTTCCAACTCTGAAGGAAAAAAAATAGAGTAGATGAGACAAGATGGGCAAAAACATGAACAAGTTCAGTATACTATTCTTTCTACCTTCCTGTACTTTGAAATTTTTCAATTAAAAATAAATTTAAAGGAGAGGCTTATCAATAACATCGGTGGTGGTTATAATAGCGTTCCTCCGGAGCTACGGTTTTGCTCGTTTTAATGAAGCCTCTCAGAATCCCTGGGTTCCCAGTCCCCCATAAACTATCATTTATTGTCTATTATAATTAGCGTCGTTATTAAGGTTGACACTCTTTGGAGGCAGGGCAAAAAAGCAAACCAACCAGGTGCCTTAGGCCAGAAAAACTTTCACACGGAATCTCTGGGAGCAGTGTGGGGAACGCCCCTGAAATGTTCACGGTTTACTTTCAGCCTCCACCATCCCCACCTCCTGCCCAACAAAGTAGCAAATGGCACTTCGGTGAGTTCAAAACCATCAGTCTGCACCTCTGTGTGTTTTGTGCCTTCCTCACCTGTTAATACGGGAAGGCTCCCGACAGCGCTCCTTTCCCAAGCAGCGAAGGAATTTTACTAAGAGGCTTCTTTATACACTGGCTGCAACTGGACACAGACCTTAGAGAGGTGTGACCTGAAGGCTTTCGAAAATAAAGCTAGCACCCTGCTTTGAAGTGATTTACAGATTTCATTCTTCGGTCCTTGTTTTTCACCATTTAAACATTACAGCTATTGCTTTTACTTGATATATAATCTTCCAGCCGGAAATCCATTATAATAAATATAAACAGGGAAAGTCATCTAATTTGAAGAAGATTAGAATGTGGTGGCCCGGGGATTTAGCTCAAGGGGCACTGTGCCTACACCAGAAGTACAAGAGCCTGAGTTCCATCCTGGTACAAAAAAAGAAAAAAAAGATTTAAGAATGTTTTGCTGGGCATGGTGGCTCACTCCTGTAATCCCAGCACTCAGGAGGCAGAGGCAGGATTACTGTGAGTTGAGACTAATTTGGGTTACATAGTGAGTTCAGGGCCAGTCTGAACTACAAAGTGAGACCCTGTCTCAAAACACTAAAACAATAAAATAAAATAAAAGTAGAATGTAGTTGACAGTTCATGTACAGAGGATAAAGAGGCAGTGATTGGTCATGGTCAGAGCAGGATGAAAATACACCAAGAAAGAAGAGTTTGTGACCAGAACATGAAGGAGACTAAGAAGTTTCATTCTGTTTTCAAATAAGAAAGTACAAAGGGGCCGGAGGGTTAGCTCGTGGTTCCGACGCCTGCCTCACAAGCGCAAGGTCCTGAGTTTGATCCCGGTAAGCACATAGAATGCTGGGCGTGGTGACTCACGCCCACCAGCAATCAATACCACATACCACAGGGCTGGGCGTGGTGGCTCACGCCTGTAATCCCAGCACTCAGGAGGCAGAGACAGGAGGATTGCTGAGTTTGAGGTTTGCCTGGGCTCCATAGTGAGCTCAGGGCCAGCCTGAACTACAAATCGAGACCCTGTCTCAAAAAAAAAAATATTGGTTCAATAGTTGCATAATCCTTTATTTTTCCTAAATTCCTTCTAATGATGATATTCTGAGGGAAGGGAGAACTGTGCGGGTTTTCTCTGCTGATTTATTGTTAACTTATCTCTTTCTTAATATAATAATAGTTCCCCTCCAGACTCTCCTTCCTTATCACCTTGGCTTCTGTACTAGAACTGTAGGTGTTAAATATTTAAAAAGTCCACCCCTTAGACTAATCAGATTTTACTCATTAACTACATTTGAGCCATTCAGGGGCAGTTTTGGAGAGGGGCTTTCCTGTAACGTGTGCCATAGGAAATGAGGAAATCAGAAATAGGGCAGCCCCAAAGAGAGTGTTGGGAGATGTATTTTACTGTAGATACTTGGTCTTCTGCAGCTCAGCACTCAGGTGCAATGGGGTTGGGTAATACACCCCGCCCCGGCAGCTCCATGAAGGCCTGACACAGAGCTTGTTGTCTTCAGTGACATCTGAGACCGAAACTAGAAGGTGGGGACGAACGGGAAGTAAGCCTGGGGCACCCTCAGGGAAACAGTGCCTGCATTCAGCAAATTTAACTGGCGAGGTGTGTACTGCAACCTGCTGGTACATAAACTTCTGCTTGAGAAGAAAATAGGGCAGGTCAACAGGGCCGCCCTAAATGATTTATAGAAAGCCTTCTCTGAGTGCATAACGCATCTAGATCACCGCAGCTCACCAGACATAATATTTCTCCTCAAAGTGATAGATTGTCACAACAAATCCTAGTTTTTTATACCACATCCAGTAAATACACACTAAGTGCTAGATGTGGAACATCTAGGGATACAAAAATACAAATACAAGATCCCAGAACACACCCTCTTATGTCTGTGGGATCAGACTCAGCTTTCCAAGTCACTGGATAGTACCTTCAAGACTTCGAATAATTTGTGTGGTTGCAAGTTCTGCCTAAGGAGGAAAAATTTTAAATGGGCAGTTATATCTACTTGACAAGTAACAACTAAATGCACATATTTGTGAAAGAATTTTGTTCAACACATGTTTGTTCAACAGCTGTTAGGATTTTTCACAATGCTGTTACTTTCCTAAAGCAAGTGGAGGGGGCTCCACCTCTAACTCCATCAAAGAAAGTTAGGAGAAAGCAGCCCCCGGAAGGAAGGAGTCTCAGAATTACGGTTTGTAAAACCGACTGGAGGCCACACTCCACTGCAGCTTTTCTCACTATGTCTGGCTTCCTTGTCTGGAATGTTTTCTATCTTTGAAAGTAGCTTGAGCTCCTAAGCTTCTGCTTCAATCAACCCTGCCAGTAGACCCTGTAAGGGAGAAGGGAATACCTGTCCCAGAGAGGATGCCGTTTAAAATGATTCAGGTTTTTCAGCGCAGAGCTCATTGTTGAATCCGAACCTGGAAAAATGCTGATTTCTGTGTCAGACAATCCCTTTCCTCGAGTATTCAGCGGAGTAAATCAGTGAGGCCTGTCATGTAGTCTTCTGACTTTCTCAGGGCCAAGACCGGCTAAAATCTGGAATCAGCCAGCCCATTGTTGTACATTTGACTTACCATGTTGGTATTTTTGTTGCTCTTGTTAACAATAGAAGCACTGCATCCTGCTGGGGAAGGTTTTTGGTTTTTTGTTGTTTTGGGGTTTTTTTTCAGTCTATGCAAGGATTAGTGACAGTCAGAACACAGATATGGATGTAGCCGGCCAGTGGTGGGGGCTATCTGCACTGTAGAAACCATAACTACAGCAAGAGGACCTGTTTTTCTAGCCCCTGGTTTAGCCCCTCCCAGTTCCACTAGCTGGCAAGAGCTAGTCTTGTGTAAACTAGCTCCGAAGTGCCGGAATTCAATGCTCATTTGGCTTTGTGGCCACTGTATTACTTTATTACCCCAAGTCCTTTGTGTTATCGTGAAAGTCAATTAAACTGAAACGAAGTAGCCTTGACATGGTGTGGAAAGTCTGGCAAAGGAGCATGCTGTAGAAAGGACAGCCCGCCCTTCCTGAAAGCAGAGCTGGTTATCTGAAAGTGGAGGATCTTCCCCAAGTACCCCACAGACAAGTATTTTTCTTCTTTTCCTTCTGCAAGATCTCCCTATGTTTCCGTGCTGGCCCTGAACTCCTGGGTGTAGGCACCCTTCTCCTCCTTCACCTGGGGGCCCCTAAATAGCTAGAGCTAGAGGCCCGCCATTCCATGCCAGCTTCCAAAATAAATATATTTTGAGTGGCCCAGACTACATTCTAGAACACTGTACATTATATTTATACAACACATTCTTTCATAATTTGTTCCCAAAGCCCAAAGTCAGATATTTTCTATGTTTTCTTGACATCAGAGTGCTATGTGAAGTTGACACTTTAGCGAAAAATCTTTTAAGAGACATCTGTTGAATATTTCATCTTATTCCGAGAAACAGTTTTACTGTCTGTGAAAGTAATGATTTCTTATTTTGATCTCAGATGGAAAGGCAGTTGACATTTAAAGTGATATGAATAAGAAATATAAGCTTAAGATTTGCTTTTGTTAGCATTTAGAAAGTGTTTCAAACACAAAGTGTTTTTGCAACTTCTACAAAGAACGATTGCTCTATATCAAAGATTCATAAGTCTGTTTAATTGCATATGTTCTATTTTCAACTACATTCCAAAGAAGAAATTGTGGCTACAGGCAGGAGAAAAACCAGATTTGTGGGAGGAGGAGAACTGAAGCTTGACGATTTGGAGAGCTGTGTGTAGGAAAAAAGAGAAGAATTACGAACATGGAACGATATATGTAAGTGACTATCTGAAATGAAACAAATTTTAAATTCTTAAAAGTTGGAATATACTCACTACTCCAGCTGCCTATGGGTGTGCAGTGAGTGAATCACAAACAGACGTCATGGCTTTAGCCAACGATAATTTTGTCACCCTCTCCTGCAGTTCTGAGGTGGCTGAACTTTGGCGGACAGTCCTTGCTCTAGACTCAGGAAGTTGCTGTCAGATGATGGCTGGGCCGCTGTCCTCTGGGACTCACTTGTTTATAGTCAGGGCTGGGCCGAACCTGGTGGCAGAACACTTTCCCCATGTGGCCTCTCTTTGTGATCACTGTGCTTCCTCATAGCTAGTGCTGGTGCTGAAAGAAAACCAGGCGAGTGCTGTTCTTCCTTGTATGAACTAGCATTGATCATCACATAATCTATATGTTAGCTTCACATTTTGCTGTAATAAGTACCACAGACTTACGGATTTAAAACAGTACATGTTGATTCTCTTACAGTTCTAGCAAGCAGGAGTTCAAAATAAATCTTACTGGGACTAAAGACAAGCTGTCAGCAGGGCCGTCTTCCCTTGATGCTCGGGAAGATCTAATACTCCCTTCCCTTTCCTATGTCTAGGCCTCTGCCTCTCTGCTGCACTTAGGAGAACCTTGGGATTGCAATGGGCTCACCCATCTATCTCAAGGCCAGTGGGTTAGCAACCGTAATTGCCTCTTGCTACTTAGTATAGCAAGTTCACATGTTTGGAGATCAGGATGTAGACCCTTTGAAGAGGTTTTTATTCTGCTCTTAGGCTACCTCTTCAGCCACCATCAAAGTGTGCTCGGGTTCCGCAGGAAGCTTGTCAGTCCTCTTACAGGAGCAGTCAGGAAGGGAGACGAGAGGAGATTGCCTCCGGAAAATAAACTCTCCCACGCCTGAAACACCAAAAACCTGGGCAATGCTGAAGGACTTCATATTGATAAATTGTCTGATACTTTTTGCCAACCGTTTTGGTTGCATTCTCTCTGATCACCTCTTCATTTAGCAATATTGTAATATAATTCTCTGTGGAAAACATTGTTAAAAACTCAGGCATTTCTCCAATATGGCTGATCAACTTCGGGGATTTAAAAAAATTATTGCATTTAAAACTATTTTAGTTTTACATTCATTATTGATATCACACTATCTTTTTTTTTTTTTCTTTTTCCGAGACAGGGTCTCGCTTTGTGTTCAGGCTGGCTCTGAGCTCACTATGTAGCCCAGGCAAGCCTCAAACTCAGCAATCCTCCTCTCTCTGCCTCCTGAGTGCTGGGATTACAGGCATGAGCCACCACATCCGGCAATATCACACTATCTTTTAAGATTGATGTCTGATTTAAGACATTTAACAAGCTTTTTTTGTGCAGTAGGTTTAAAATGCAGGGTACCAGTGACAAGTTATCATACTCATTATTTAACTTGTCATATGTTTCCTCATTCCAGCATAGTTTTCAAATTTTATATTATCTTTGTTTCCATCAGTGTTTTGTATTCATCATCAAGAAGTTTGTTTTTTCTCAATATGTTCTTCTGACCTCTTCCTTTTAGTTCAACAATCTAAGAGCCTATTCTACTAAAAACTTACATTTTTCTTTAAGGAAAAATATTGCTTTTGGAATGACTAAGTTTGTTTGTTTTACAGTTTGTCTCTTGATATCTGAAACATTCCACTGATTTCATCACACATTTTATCATTCTTATTTTATACTTCATTAATTTTTAGCTCATATTTATCTTAGTTCCTTAATAAAAGCTCTTATGGATGAGGAGAGGGTGCTGTAGTTTGAACTTTAAAAATATCCCCAAAGGTCCATATATATAAAACTTGGTACCCAGGCTGTGGCCCTGCTGGGAGATGGTGCAGCCTTTAAAGGGGGGGCCTGATAGGAAGAAGTTAGGTTCCTGGGGGTATGCCCTGGAAGGAGACAGTTGGACCTCAGCCTCTTTCTTTCAATTCACACCCACGTATGATGTGAAAGGGCCTCTTTGGTACACACCCACCTGTCATGACCTGTGCCAACATGGGCCCAAAGCAACAGGACCAATTGAAACCCCCCAAATTATGCCAAAATAAACCAATCCTTTCTTTAAGCTGATGTTTCACTACAGTAACACAAAGCTGACTGACACAGATGGTGTAGTTGTGGTCCAGGCCTGAAAACCCAAGAACTCTAGGAGTGCCAATGTCCAAGGAAGGGGTGATAGCACTTTAAACAAAGAATGAATTTGTCCTTCCTCGGTTCTAGCAGGCCCTCAACGGATTGAATGATGCCCACCCACACTGGTGAAGATGTGTCTTCTTTGTGTGTGTGTGTGTGGGGGGGTAACCAGGGATTGAATTTTGGACCTTGTGCTTGCAAGGCAGGGATGGCACCACAGAGCTAAATCCCCAGCCCAAGATGTGTCTTCTTTACTCAGCCTACTCATTCAGATACTAATCTCCTCTGCAAACACCCTCACAGACACGCTCAGAAGTGTCCTACTAGCTATCGAGCCATCCTTTAGCCTGGTCAAGTGGACACACAAAACTAAACAGCACATGAGCACTCTGCTGAGGCCCCTCCTGAGGACTTGGAGAAAGCTTCTGCAAGTGAAAGGCCCTGATGAGAAGTGTCATTATCTTTGCAGTAAAATCACATAATGTAATCAACAATTAAGTGTCAAACACTGTGCCATGTGATTTGTATTATTGACATAATTTTAATGCTCATACCACACAAGTGATAATTATTATAACACAGATGCAGAAATAGAGAAGTTCAGAGAGTAAGTAGCTTGATCCTACAGAGAGAAAATAGAAGAGTCAGTATTAAAACCCAGCAATTTGACTCTCCTACTCTCCTACCCACTGTTTTATGTAGCAATTCCAGTGTTCAAGAGGGAGACTGAAACAGTGATTTGGACATACGCTTGATTTTTAAGACTATATTTTTTGTTAAATTCATAAAAAAAAGTTGAGTCAATAGTTTAGGTTAACTTAAACCAAACAACTTGGATTGGATGTTTAATGAGAAAATTCAATCAATTAAACTGTGGTGCACTCTTATGTGTGCTTTCATTTCTTTCTGTTCTTCCTCTCTGCCTT
>PVIC010025157.1:5515-25505 GCA_004025085.1 Thryonomys swinderianus
ACCTGAGTTCGATCCCCGGTTACCACATATAATGCTGGGCGTGGTGGCTCACGCCTGTAATCCCAGCACTCGGGAGGCAGAGACGGGAGGATTGCTGAGTTCGCGGCGGCTTGCCTGGGCACCATAGTGAGCTCAGGGCCAGCCTGAACTACAAAGCAAGACCCTGTCTCCAAAAAGCAAAAAAAAAAAAAAAAAAAGTTTGATGATGACTCTGAACTAAATACTGGATAAGTCTGGAACTAATTAGTTGTGTCAGTTGGGCTACCACAGGTTTATGTTCCATAAAGGGGAATTCCTTTGGCTTGGTTTTATAACTTAGAATACATGTTTGAAGATGTACGCAAACGTTTTTAAAATTTGCATGTCATCAAAATTTATCAAAGGTGATTTAGAATTCATGCCAAAATAATGTACAATAGATTAGTCTTTTATAGTCCTTTTTAAGTTTATGAATATCATTTTATTAAAGGAAAAGATGAAACCCCAAAGTATCCTGAAGCTCAAGAACATTCTTTTAATAGGAAACCTAATGGCTTTGGGTTGAACAGGCTGAATTAAGAGGCAAGGGCAGAATTAAGAGAAATAAGAAGGTTAGAAGAGAATAATAGCTTAGATAAAGGTAGTCAGTTAAGAGGTGGTAAAGCAGCGGGTAAGAATCAGCAGGATGTGCTGAGAACTGTGGAACATGGTGTAGAGAACTGCCAAGGAATGTGAAAAATGAGCTGTGGCCATGAGTCAGGCAAGATTGTACAAGGAGCAGTTGGTGGTTGGGGACAGGGACCTGATCAGGAGCTCAGTTCAAGATTTCACTGTGAAATATTACAACAGTTAGATACAGGGTATAGAGTGTACTAGTTTAGAAGAATGGAAAATGGAAAAAGCCTGGGAAAATTTGATAGCCAGGAAAATGGATGACTCCTCTAGATTGATGATCATTTAGAGTGACTCCAGCATATATATAAAGACGTGAGAGGAGGGATGTGATAGTCAAAGATGTGGCAAAATCAATGGCTTATAGGTATGTTCAATTAAGGAGTAAAAGGAATGAACTAGAAATGTAGGAGGTAGTGGTCAAAGAATGATGTGCTTAAAAATCAAGATTTCTAAGAGTTATTAGTAATAAAAAGTAGGATGAGAATAGAGAAGTATAAATAATGTAAATCTTAGGGTTGGAAAAATACCTCTGGATATTGAAATAAAAATATTTGAGCCAGGCATGATGGTGTATGGCTGTGCTCCCAGCATTATGGGAGGCTGAGGCAGGAGGGTCACAAATTCAAGCTCAGCAAGGGCAATTGAATGACTTAACATAAGCTTATCTTAATATATAAAAAAAGTGCTGTATCTGGGGATGTAGCTCAGCATGCAAGTCTTGAGATCAATCTCTTTACAAAAAATAATAATTTTAGTAGAAATGTTTTGACATGAGAGCTTTTTCTCTCAGATTATGGAGATATTCTTTTATCCAGGCTGACATAGTGTTACATCCCTGGTAAATTTCATCATAAGTTGAAAATACTAACAGTCAAAAATGCATGATACACATTAACACATAAATTCCAACATTATAGCCTTCCACCACAAAAGTACTCAACATTTACATTAGGTTACACTTAGGCTGAGTCATCTAACACATCCCTCTCTTATAATAAAATATTGCATATCATGTTACTGAATACTGTAAGGAAAGTGAAAAAAAGGATGGTTATATTAAGTATATTATACTTTTGAAGTTATAAATTGGGGAAGATTTGTACCTGGATATACTATATTCTGGTTACATTTTTATGAGTTTGATAAATACAGAAGTTTGTGATCTTTTCCTCATTTGAGATTTGTTGTTGTTTTGTTTTGTTTTTTGAGAAAAGATCTCTCTTTGTAGTACAGGCTGAACTCTCTATGTATCCCAGGCTAGCCTCGAACTTGTAGCAATCCTTCTGCCTTTGCCTTCTGAGTGCTGGGATCACAGTCATGCACCACCACATCCAGCCCCTCATTTGAGATTTTTGAAACTAAAGTAGTAAAAGAGCTTTAAAAGGAAGTTACCCTGCAAGTCCTGGTTCAGTATAAAATGAATATCCCAAAAGGGATATTCTCAGGAAATTAATTAAGAACACTACTGATAATTATGTATCATTTGAGTATTCCTTTGTGTTTAAAATTTGACTTTTAATAACTATTATGAGTTGGACTTTTGAATAATGGACAATCTTCAAAAGATTTTTCACACCAGATCATAGTTTGTCCTCTTGCAAACTAGTATATTTAAATCTAAAAGGCCCACTTAGTGAAGAGTTAACAGGTATTTTGTAATGAATGTGTTTCAGAATGTCCGAAGCATGTGTATTTTTGTTCACTTTTCTAAGGTGATTAACTTGTAGGGACAATGACAGTGTACTTGTAGGTTTGAGTGCTTGAATCTAGGCATCTCCATATTTGACATTCTAACTTAATCTAACTTTATTGTCGCAGCCAGGAGTGCTAGCAATTGGATAATACACAAATATTTATCAGTTTAAATAGCCCATTAAACTTGTAGTGTTTCATTGGTAATAAAAATTAATGTCAGGTCATTCAAGATTAATTAAACAATGTCCAGAATATTTCCATGATGGAGTTAAAAAATATGAAACTGTTTCTCAAAGGAGTCTGCACACTAGTTATGGCCCTCTGGCAGTGTTTTCTGCCTCTTTGACATCACAGCATATACGCATATATATACAAAGTGCAGATATTTGTGAAACACACTGCAGGAAACGGAGCCAACTGAGAGGCACACCTTTAAGCATTATAATATGTATTTTATAATTAAGACTGAAGGTTCTTTATAAGGTGTGAACCTCAAGCTTTATTATACCTAAGGTAGCTTTAAAAAGGTGTTAAGTCTGGCTAGGGATTTAGCTCAGTGGTTCTGGCATCTGCCTGGCAAGTACAAGGTCCTGAGTACAATCGTCGGTACCACACACTACAGTGCTGGCCATGGTTGCTCTCACCTGTAATTCCAGCACTCGGAAGGGAGAGGCAGGAGGATTGCTGTGAGTTCAAGGCTAGCCTAGGCTACGTAGTGAGTTCAGGGCCAGTCTGAACTGCATAGAGAGACCTTGTCTCAAAAAAGATTTTAAGGAAGATTTTCCTAGAAAAGCTTGAGTTTTTAACTGTTTCAGGCCACTTTTTTCATAAGTAGGTAATCATTTTATATCTCATTGAAACATCAAAATAATAGTTAACATTTGTAGTATAGAAATGTCATGAGTGAAAGCATTATCCAGTTCAAGGCTAAATGAGTTTTTAAAGCATACCATAGTATAAAATGAAAGTATTAATGTGAAGAGTAAAGTTGTAAATAAGTGGCTTACAAACAATGCTATGACCAGTAAGATCTTAAAATATTTTTATTCCTAGTTTTGGAATTACCTAACAAAAATGTGCTGATTAATATGTTTTTATTCTTTTGCAGTGTAACTGAATTAGAATTTTTTTCCCATACAAACTTGACTAGAAAATACACATTTAACATCTGCCAAATAAGGCATTTACTCTAATAGGATAAATCTTGAGTCATTTGTGGGACTACATGGAATTAAAGCACTCTAATGAATAGAAGACCATTAAGGAAACAATTAGTGTAACTTAGAATGACATGTTATTATCAGAATTTGTAAAATAACAAGTTTTCAAGCCAAATAAATTTGTAAAGGGTTCTCTTACTGCAAGAAGGTCCCTGACCCTTGGGCTAACAGTGAAGATAGTTAACTTCCTGTCTGGCTTCATATTTCGTGCTGCTGACTCGCTAACCTAGTGAATCTGAACATGTCTGCCACCCCAGACTTCTATCTGAACAATGAATCCTTGAGAACCAGAGCTCTCTTATGCAGAAATTAAACACATAGGGAAGACTTTATTTTTTCATACAGCAAGACACAAAAGATTGGTGTTTTGATCAATGTTCCAAGATAGTGAAAGTGTCTCAGATGCAGGGAAAAAAGAAAAAGATAACCCCTTTGTCCTGTGTACTGTTTTTCATCATTGTAGAGCTTCATGGTGAAAAAAAGGAAATAAAATTGAGCAGAAAGTAAATTCCATTCTGAAGACATATAACGGGAGAAACCTTAAACCCATGTGAATACCCAGCAATAAAGTAGTACAGGTTTGGTTACACTGGGAAACAGACATTTTAAAACTCTTAAAGTCAGAACTTCCTACAGCAATATTCTGTGAATACACATCAGGAGATAAAAGGAGATTATAGAAGGTAAGTATACTTAAATTTTATAAGCATAAGTTTAAACATCTGTAAATCTACCGTTTTATGTATTGCAAATGTACAAAACATGAAATGGGGTAAAAAGCAATATATATGTGAAGAACATAAAAGAATGAGACTAGGAAACTAGAGAAATTTAATTGTGTTTAAGATGGCTTAAAATTTGGTGATAGGTATACAAGTGTTCATTACACATTTCAGTTTTTTATATATGATACTTTTTTATTTTCAAAATTTCATGACATGCTGACATTTACAACTATGAAAGGAAATAGCTATCCATCCTGATCAGGCAAGGTAGAAAAATGACAAAGATTATATCCACAGAATAAACTGAATAGGAAATTTACTTGTACTTCTCACTAGGTCATTACACTTTCAGTTTGTATCTTACCTCCCCTCTCCTGAGGATCAAACTCAGGACCTCGTATTTGCGAGACAGGTACCACACCACTGGGCTAAATCCTGCCCCCCCCCCTTTTTTTAGTGTATTTCTCCAATTCTGCATACATAATTTGTAATCACAAGAATTATTCTAGATGACAGGAAGTTTTGGAAAGCTATGTTACGAGAATGGCCGAAGCTCAAATAAGCACCAAAGAAAGAAAACTGATGAAATTTCCCTGTAAAGTTCGAAGTAAAACCCCTTAAGTACTAATAGCCAATGAATACTACCTTATAACCATGTATGGTTTATGACTGGAATGCAGTAATTATTTCTTTAGAAACCTAGCAATGTAGCTTGCTTACTACCTTAACAGATTAAAGAAGAAAAAATTATTGCAAAAGTATTTGAAGAAATTCAGTGCCATGTTTTGATTTTAAAGACAGCATCTGAACTCTCAATGGGTAAAGAAAAATTGTTCTAAAAATGGTATTGAGACGACAGGGTAGCCAGCTTGTGGGTGTAGGGGGTTAAAGTGAATTCATTTAATGCTATAAAATAAGTTCATAAAATGCCTAAATATACATTTTTAAGTAATATCAGAATCTTAGACAAAAATTTTAATTATTTGACTTAATAAAAATGAAGATTTACAATCCCAGCACTTGGGAGGCAGAGGCAGGAGAATTGCTGAGTTCGAGGCTTGCCTGGGCTACAGAGTGAGCTCAGGGCCAGCCTGAACTACAAAGTGAGACCCTGTCTCAAAAAAAAAAAAATGAAAATTTACTATGTCTTAAAACGTTCTTAGCAAGGTCAAATGATAAACCACTTGGGAAACACTGATTGTAGAAATACAGTTCCTTTGACACCTCAGTCCCTGGCAATGTGGAGAGTCTCACCAGTCTGAAACTAAGTAGAACTTTATTGAGAAATGAACATACCTTGTTTTAGCTACTGCTACTTTGGGTTAGTAATTTGTTGTTGACTTTTTAAAGATCACATCTAGCTTCAAGCCTACACAAAATTTGGTACCAGAAAGGTGATGTATTTCAGTGGGGTTCTGTTGACATTTGAATACTGTATAGTTTGGGGGTGCTCTCTGTTGTTTGTCCTTCAGCTCTGCTCTTAGACACCAAATGCATATGGTACCCCCTAATTCATTCTTTGTTCAAAATTTTCCATGTGTCTGGGCACGTTACCTGGGTCCTCTGTTCAGGGTCTTGCCAGACAAATCCTGATGTTTAGGGCTACATTTTCATCTGAGACTTGGATTCCTCTCCCAAGTTTATGTGATAATTGGCAGAAGTGAGTTCCATATTAATCTGATTTAGGAATGGAGGGACTGGGTAAGGTATTCACCAAATCACAATGTTTGAGAGAGAGGAACTTTAATTATATAGAAATAACAGGTATAGACAGAACTATTCTGAGCAGGCTGCTGTGTGGGATCACTGTGATGACTACAGCCTCATTTGTAACCAGGAAGGATAATAGAGAGTGAAGAACCTACCTTCCTTAGGAAGAATAGGCAAGAATTCGCACCAGAAATCAAGACAGAGGGGCTGCCCTATGGGCTAACCAGGAAACTCCACTGTCAGAGCAGAGACCTTGGAATTCCTGCTATTTTAAAAATATTTTTAAACTGACAATTATACTTGTTTATAGAGTGCATGTAGCCAATATATAGTGACCACAGGGTAATTGCATATCACCTCAAGCGACTATAGAACAATGTCTTTGTAATACAGAACATTAGAAGTTATTCTTCCTATGTAACTGTACTGTATCATTTCAACGAGTTGTAATTATTTGAACCCTACATCCCTATCAAGTGCGTTGAGGCAAATAATGTATTTTCGAGTTTGTTGGTAATACATTTGTTCCTGGTGAAGAGAACTTTGTATTTATGTCTGGGCCTTGAGCTTACTGCAGGAAGAGACTGGTACTTCAGTGTCCCTTGGGGAGGAGTGATGTACTATTTTGTGTAGTAAAAAGGATGCATGCACATAGGTCCAAGAGGGAATCTGTGGCAGAAATTGGTAGTTGCCTTTCAGTATCCATTTTCTGCTACTCTTCTGGCCTTGCAGAATAGACATTTTCAGTCCTAGTGCTAGGGAAGGATATGTGACCCTCCAAGATGTTCTCAAACATTTCTGGCATGGAGTACAGGTTAAATACAGCCCTCAATCCCTCCTCTCAGTTTGTAGTTGGCCATCTTCTAAGTTCTGGCTAATGGGAAAATGAAAGCAGCATAGGACAACTTTTACAGTCTTCCGTAGAATCAGAACCTGTGCATACTCCCCTTTCATTTTCTTTTTTTCTCTTACCGTCCTGCTTCAGAGTTTGTCTGTTTGTTTTGTTTTGTTTTGTTTTGTTTTGTTTTGTTTTGTTTTTAAAGCTGAGAATTGAACATAGGGCCTTTGTACTGAACGGCATGCCTAGCCCCTTTTAATCTGTATTTTGAGTCAGGGTCTTGTCAGGCTGAGCTCAGACCTGTGACCTTTCTGCCTCAGCCTCCCAGGGTGCTTCCATTTTCCAGACAAATTGGCTTGCTTGAACCCCTTGCTTCACACTTGAGAGCCTGGTGCCAGCTGAAACCATCTTCTTGGCTTTGTATCAAAGTAAATTCAACCTCTTTCTTGCTTAAGTCGCTACTATTTTTTGTTCTTACCTGTAGTTTAAATTTATCTTAGAAGATAGCACCTCCTTTTCTCCTTCACTCTATCTCATCTGACATTAAAAAAAAAATCCAGATGGATTTTAAGATATAGCCAAATTTAATGGTAGCACTTTTAGAGCTGAAAATTTTGAGCTACAGAACAATCTTCCAAAAAAAGGACTTTTTTTAAATTAAGCAAAAGATTGGCAAGTTTATTCTCCCAACATATTTAACCCTTCTCACCATAAAGTATACAAAACTTAATATATTAGAAGTATAGAAAACCACAGTATTTAAGAAGACTTCATTACCAATAGTTACAAAACTTGTCATCCTCATTTTATGTATTAATTTTGTGTTTGGTAGTTTTAGTGGTTAGAGACGGTATATGCCTTGAAAAAACAGCTGCGTGTTTTTGAACTAGGTTAAAATGAGATGTGGTTGAGTTTGTAGCAAAGGAATGGGTAAGATAAGGTTCCAGAGAGAAGCCAGCAGATGTCACTGTTCTCATTTCAGGCTGAGCACAGCACAGGCCATTAAAAAAAAGTACATCTTTACAGTGCATAAGTACAGGCATTGTAGCAAGTTGCACATAGGGCATCTTAAATTTTACATTCTCTTGCCCTCCCTTTCTTCCTCATTTCTTCTGTACATTGTTCTTCCCATTTGTGAAACATCTATCCCTATTTCATTTTATCTTGTTTTTGCTTACTAAACTTTTTTACTTTTTATTAGTATATTTTAAACATACATAACGATAACATTCAAAGTAGGGAATTCATACTGTATATGATAAATCTTGCTTTTTTTTCTACTTCCCCTCCTCTTTCAACCCCTTTCCCTCATTTATTTTCCCCATTTTTTTCTATTCTTGTTTTCTTCTTCCTTCTCCCTTTTTACCCTTTGAAATTTTTTTATTTCTCTTTAAGTTATTTATAATTTGGGTTTAAATGATTTATATTTTGGGTCTCTTTAAAAGAGAAACCACAACATATTTAAGCTTGTGTATCTGATTTGTTGCTTAGAATTACAGACTCATGGTGCATCCATTTTTGTATATATAAACTCTTTCCTTGGATTCTAACCATGAAGAGTTTCTTACCTAGCATCCTCTGCTGAATAATAGTCATTATGACACACCTAGGTACTCTGGAGGATGGAATACAGCATTGTCCTGGCCTTGTTTCCCACATTCAGCATTTTCTTGGATCTGGATTAATAATAGTAGTGTAGAGAAACCGGCAGCAAAATGCATCATGTCCAGGACCTGGAATTAAGGCACCTAGAAAATACAAACTTGGTGAAAACAAAACAATGTAGAGCTCCAGGAATTGGGAAGGAGTGGACAGGAAAACCAGAAACTACATGGAAGTGGAGCAAAATGCAGAAAAGGAAAAAAACAACAACAACACTAGGAACAGAACTTCAACTCCAGGGGATGGAGATGGCTCTGAAGACACAAGGTAAGCTCCAAGAGGGTCAGCAGCCCCAGCAGACCAGGCTAAAGCACTAGCTTTGAGAAAAAGTCACAGTTACATCAACTGCAAAAATAGCATGGGGTTCTACTCTGAAAGACTCCTTCACGGCAAGCAAGAGTTAGAAGAGATCCAGTATAGTGCCCTCCATGCTTGCGTGTTTAAACAGGAGATACTTTGGGAAGTTGTTTAACACACTGACAACAGCTCTTCACTTCAGGTAGCTCTGAGTTGAATTCCATCATCTGATTTACCATGGGTCATCGTGGTGGGCAAAATATACCCTGACCGTATTTTTTCTAATGGAAATATGTACTTTAGCCTAACAGTAGCTGGCTGTGTGTCTCAGTTGCTGTGCTGGAAAAATATAGAAAGCAATCTTTGTGTTCAAACTTGGTATACTGAGCAGCAAGGTGTGTGCACAGGTGTCACAGTGTATATAGTTGAATTTTGCTTATGTTACGTGCCATTTTTGTATACTTACAATTTTTAATTATGTTTGACTTTTCCTGCAGAAAAACCCTATTCAGTAAACTGTCACATGAAAATCTACTTTAACAACCTTGAGAGGAGTTTGAAAGTGAGTCAGGTGATTCAGCTACCACTGATGACTTGGATCAAAGAATTTAGCAAGATACGACAGATAGGAAGTACAGATGAAGAGTTTGACTCATGTAAGAAAGAAAACTAATGTAGTCAACATACTATCAAATTGTAAAGTATATATGAACAATGTCAGACAAAGTCAGGAAATGTCGTTAGGTTCTTGCCAAGGGTGATAGAGATTTTTTTAGGACAATAATGATACTCAAGAGATTTGTTTTCTTTCAAAAGTACCTATGTTTTGACCAAAAAAATGCTTAGAAAGAAAGTAAATAACATACAATTTAAAAGTTCTTGGAAAAAATTTCTTTAAAGAAAACCCATAAATCAGCAAGAATTTCCTACTCTGTGGGCTGGAGATTTAGCTCAGTGGTTCTGGCGCCTGCCTTGCAAGCGCAAGGTCCTGAGTTTGATCCCCAGTAACCACATACAATGCTGGGCGTGGTGGCTCACGCTTGTAATCCCAGCACTCGGGAGGCAGAGGCAGGAGGATTGCTGAGTTTGAGGCTTGCCAGGATACAGAGTGAGCTCAGGGCCAGCCTGAACTACAAAGCAAGACTCTGTCTCAAAAAAAAAAAAAAATCCTGTCCTGAAATGTAATGTCCAGTAGGCCAGTATTATCCCGAGATTTCTAGTCTCAAACAGTGGGCATATAACTCATGTAACTCATAAAAGGTTGATGTTTCCTTTTGAGCATTATTTTTGTTCATTTGTTTTTGCTTTGTAGTTTTTTGCTTGTTTTGTTCTCTTGTAGCCATAGACATTATCACTTAGTAATATGAATTCATGACATTAAAAAAATTCCCACATCCTTTTTTAACTAAATGTTCAGCATCTTTTAAGGTAGAAGCCGCACAGCTTTGTGTCCAGAGTGGAACTAACATGCTACCAATACCACAAGTTACTTATCTGCTCATAAAGGTATATTGGTTTGCAGTATAGCAAGTTATTTTTGTGTTTCAAATATAAGCATAAAAGTGCTTATCCAACTGCTTGTCCTGAAAGTAGTTCTTTCTGTCTCTTCAAGGCACCTATGATTATATAAGAAACAGCCTGATATACCAGACACAAATCAAGTTAAGCCATTTATCTTATTGGAATATATTTTTTAAAAATAAAGATTTATTTGAAAAATAAGAAAGGTCCAAACAGTAGGACTGTAATTATTACTGTCTCCCTTCCTTCCCACTTTCCTACTTGCTTCTCATAAGTTCTATGGGCAGGAGTCTGTTTTGTTCACCAATGAAGTTACACACCCAAAACACTGACCTGTGCTCAGGTCATGCACAAATTGGCAATGAAAACAGCATTGCTAAGTGCACATGAAGAACAGGCAAGGTGTGAAATATCATTGTCTGAAATGAGTATTAGTCCCTTTGCTTAAAATATCTGAGGCTGGTTAATTTATAAATAAATAAATTATTTGATTTATACTTTTGAAGGATAGAAGTCCAAACAGCATGGTGCTGGCTCTAGGAATCACATGGCAAAATGGGAAGCCAGAAATGGGGAGGGGTCAGTCTTGTACTTTTATAAGCACTGACTCTTACAAGGACTAGTCAGGCCTGCATGAGAATTATTAATCCCTTTTAAGGCTGGCAACCCCACTGACCTAAACTAGGTCTCCCTCTTAAAGGTCCCGTACTACCGCTCAACAGTGTCATGCTGGGTACCAAGTTTCCAACAATGAACTTTGGAAGGACACAGTTAAATCATAACCAAACCATACCAAAATATAAGCATAGATCATTTCGTCCATAAAGCAAGAATACTTAATATAAGTTATGAGGTTTACGGAATTATTCCTGGAAATATTATTACAAAACTATAACGTTTACTTTCACACATGCTTATTACCCTTCTTACTTGCCCCTTACTTTGTACTTTCCTCTACTTTATTGCCATATAAGTTCAAATTTGACTCATACTTTAAGACATGACCCAAGGTCATCCTCTCCAAAAACAGTTTTCTGTAAATTAATTTCTTACTTCCTTATAATATTTAATTTGTACTTCCAATTTTAAAAAGCCATCAAATTAGCTGTCATGATGGCATATTCTTTTTTTTTTTTTTTTTTTTTTTTTTTGGTGGTGGTACTGGGGATTGAACCCAGGCCCTTATGCTTCCAAGGTAGGTGCAGTACCACTTGAACTAAATCCCTGGCCCATTGTCTTCTTCTTGTAATCCTACCACTCTAGGAGATTGGGGCAGGAGGATTACAAGTTTGTGGAAGAACACAAGCAAGCAAGCAAAGAAAGAAGAAAGTGAAAGAAAGGTAAGGAAGGAAGGGGAATGAAGGAAGGCAGGCAGGAGGCTGGGAATGTATCTCAGTGCAAAGCTCAGAATTTGATCCCTAGTACTTCCCCCAGGAAAGACTAATCCAATTATAAATAGTATGGACTGTCACACCATTTATTTTCACCCCTGGAACAACAAAACAGACAAAACTTATGAAACAACAATCTCTAGATCCCTGACAAAGTAGTACAACAAATAAGCCTAAAGAGTTGGGAAACAAATGGTCCATGATGGTAGATGCCTTTAATCCCAGTACTTGGGAGTTTGGGGAAAGACGATTGCCACAGTTTCAAGGCCTCCCTGAACCACATAGCAAGATCCTGTCTAAAAAAATAATAGTAATAATAATAATAATAGATTTTAAAACAAGTGGGAAACAAGTGAAGTCAGCCCCCTTCGGAGAGTTTCTAGGCTCCAGCAGGTGGAAGGGAGACGATGCATAGCCCGATAGAAACCCTGATTTGAGGAAGCAATACTGAGAGCCTGGGAAACCAAGACACTTATTGTTCATTTGGGTAGAGGTTGTGGTGTTTTGTCAGCATAGCCTTAGAAAACTAATCTGGAGGGGAAGGATTAAATATGATACAGAAAGAAAATAAAAGAGCATGTATAAAGGGGGTGAGGAGGGGTGGGTGGGTAGGAATATGGGTAAAAATGAGAATTAACTTGTGTCATATACTGGTACAAATTCCCCAATGTTATACGTGATTTTGAGATGTATATAAATTATACCAATAAAGAACTCAATTTAAAAAAAAAGAAAACTAATCCGGATAGGGACACTTTAACAAATGAGACCTGGCTCTGGAAAGGGCTAGTCCTGAAAGGAATTTTCATTGACTCTTTCCCAGCCAGTGGAAGATGAAGACTTTGAGAGTAAGGAGTGATTTCCACAGTGGGTGATATGTCATATTCATACAGAATTAAGTTTTCTTTCAGGCTAAAATTATTAAAGCTTATAAATTTTGGAATTTTTCTAGAAGACTGATAGAAGACAAAGCTTGACCTCCATCCAAACATTTCAGAATTACCTACCATAGTCAGCAATGTCATAATGTGATTTGTAGGAATTTGGCAGTAATGATGAAACAGTCCATAGATAAGTTTTCCATGTAACTTATTCTTAAGTAGAGTGAAGACAATAGAGGCACAGAAACACTGATTTACAGGGAGAAAATGCTATACTTATGCTTATGCTTGTTATATTTTGAATGCCTATATATTCTTACTGTATACTTAATATATTATCATTATAGAGCATACTAATATATACTATATATGAATGGGTTTAATTTTTTATATCTTGAGACTACTTATATACATTTACTTATGAACTAAAATCCATGTACTATATTATTAAAATCCTGCCACAACTGGTTAATATCTGAATTTGAAGCTTCATTTATTTACCTCAGTCTTCCCCATTTATAATTCATTGAAATGCAGGTGTGTCATGGACAAGATTAAAATAGCAATTTGAATTTGTGAAAATGAGAATTTTTAAAAAATGTTTCTTGGGCTGGGTGTGGTGGCTCACGCCTGTAATCCCAGCACTCGGGAGGCAGAGACAGGAGGATTGCTGAGTCTGCGGTGGCTTGCCTGGGCTACATAGTGAGCTCAAGCCCAGCCTGAACTACAAAGCGAGACCCTGTCTCAAAAAAAAAATATTTCTTATCTTTTATTATCCTTGTGCTTAATGTTATTAGTCATGCACCATATAATGTTTCAGTGAAGGATAGATCACATTTACAATGGTGGTCTCATAAGATTATATCACCTAGTGACATTGTAGGTATATATTTTAGTTTGTTTAAACTGATGTTTGCACAATGATGAATTCACTTGACGACACATATCTCATATGTATCCTGTCATTAGGCAACATATGACTGTACTTGTTTGCCATGGTCTTAGTAAAACCATAAAACAAATGAATAAGTAGTAAATTATTAATAAATAAACAAAGGTCATAGATATTTTTGTTGTCTGCTTTCATTTTATGGATACATACTTCTAGATGTGACTTTTTCATCACAGATATATAATATACCCTCATATATTTATTCTTAGTTTGTTGATGGAGTTAAATTTGCCAGCATATTCAGGTTTGTTAAGGATTTCCTGCCTAACTCCCAAGATATGCTAATGTCTGTAAGAACTTGAGAAGCATTATTTTATGGCTTTGCTCTCTGGTATCCCTTAATAGTATTTGGAAGAATAACTTATTGAGCCAGCATAAATTATTTGTGCACAAATAGTTATGAAAGCAGATATTGCAAGCAGATAAGGGAAGGAAGTAAATGCAGCTGAGGAAGAGAAAAAGCCCACTGGGCAGCATAGAAAATGAACTTCCTTCTTTCTTCCAGTTTTGTCTGGGATAGGCTCTGGCTCTTATGTTTTAAGTCTTAAAAGATAAAAATATCAGAGCTCATTTAGCTTAGCCTGAGACTTGCATTTTTTGTGTTTATTGACACAGGGTCTCACTCACTATAGTTCAGGCTGGCCTTCAATGCACTATGTAACCCAGGCTGGCCTTTCAGTTTTAAAAATGGGAAAGTTCCAGCAAACTAGAATGAGTTAGTTATGCAACCTCCTACCTCTGCAAGAATCCCTTATGATCTGATAACACAGGATATTGGTGATGATGGTTTGCAGAAGGCTCCTAGTTTACTAGCATGTTAGGGTACTCTCAGTGGTGGGCAACTAGCTAATGGTTCAGTTGGACACTTGTCTCTGAAACTGAACTATTGCCCACCTATCATTTATAAGTATTGGTCCTTTCTTGCATGGACTTCTATTTTGTAAGTCTAGAAAATCAATTTGTTGAGAGGTCAAAAAATCAACAACCATATCCCCCTACCCTGCAATTCAACATATTCATTTCAATTTAATTCAGTGAACCTGTGCTAAACTCACAAGGAGATCTAACAAAGGAACATGGACTAATGAACAAACCTATAAAGAACACTTGACATAGGTGGTAGCCCAAAGTCCCTTTTTTGGGAAACGAAAGTATAATATATACTGTGTATAAGAAATAGAAAAGCAGATAATTAAATTTAGGCTGTAGAAAGTTATTTGCTCTGTAGTAATCTGTCCAATCTACCCTATTTGGTAAGTTACTTCAAATTGGCTTGACAATGTGGACATCTTAGCTCAAAGGACAAATACACTTGTTCAATGAGGCAAAATTGTACTGTAAGAATAGCATTGCAATAATATTTTGAAAAGGAAGAAAAAAAACTCAAGGGAAGTGTTATAGTGTTATGATGCCTCTTTGCCACCTAAGCCTCAGAGCCAGCTGAGTATGGACTGAAACCACTATGAATTGTGAGCCAAATAAACCCTTCCCCCTTTAACTTTGGGTGTCAGGTGTTTTGTATCAGCAAAGAGAGAAAAGTAACTAACAAAGGAAGCCACAGCTTCCATTGTGAACCACATTAGCTAACTTTCATTATTAACAAGGAAGAAAAATCTATTAGAGTTAGACTTGTATAAGGCCCTATTACCAACTGTGTGAACGTCATCAAAATTCAGAATAAAAGGGCTGGAGATTTAGCCCAAGTGGTACCGTGCCAATCTTGGATGCACAAGGGCACCAATGTGATCCCTGGGACCGGGAAAAAAAAATCAGAATAAAATAAAAACCTGGAATTAATTTTGCTGTGTAAGGCTGGGTGGGCAATCACATTTCATATTGGTCTAAAATGTTTTTTAACATATAAAAAATGTTTTTTTCTTCTGTCCTTTTTTTTTTTTGGACTACATTTCTATGTAGGTCAAATATACTAGAGTATTGTGAAATTTCTACTTTAATTTAACATGCCTAAGTATAGTCTTGCATATTAGAAATGAGAACAAACTTAAATTGTAACTCATAGAGTAAAATGGAGTGCATCTTGGTTCAACTAATAGAATCAGTTTTCAGAAACGTAGGAGGAAAGGTTCTGGGTCAATAAAAGCAAATGCTTTTCATATAATCTATTAGATTTTTCTTAATTGTACTGATAATTCTAGAATACCAGTCTAACTACTTTCTGCATTTTTTAACTGCAGCAGATTGTTGGACTTATGTCTAAATCTACCTGGTGCTTTGGAAGTTCATGTGTATAAAATATGAAGCCAACACCCCCCTTTCCATAAAATAGTATGCTCTGCACATGTGAATTAAACAATTTGTTATTTTGGTGTTAGGCTAAAAATTATAAAATTACTTTACGGGATGATCATTGCTATGCTGATCATAGCTATTTTTAAAATCATGACTTTAGCCATGTGATATCTAGACATTTCTAGTTTCTGAAATCCTAAGCAGTTATGAACTCAAAAGATGCAGGTTTTAAATAAAACAGTGAAGATGAGATGGTTGATGATGTTTTACATATTGAAAATGTTTCAGATAATGGTTCCTTGCTTTGATTTAAATTGTTATGATTTTTTAAAAGTTCTCTGGGGGGCTGAGGCTGAAGATTACTACTTAAAAAGGCCCTGTCTCAAAATTTAAAAATAAGAAAAAGAGGTGTGATGCAGCTCAGTAGAAAAGAGTTCAATCTCCAATACTGGGGGGAAAGGCTCTTTTAATTACAGGACTTGAGTGGCAAGAATTTAAAACTATATTCTTTCCTTTCCATAGTATTAAAGTGCAAAAGAAAGACTAATTCATTTTGGAATATCTTCCCAAGAGTAAACAGACTGAGAACAACACTAAAGAATAAAGAGCATAGTTAAGGAAAAGTGGGTGATATTGTTAGCTAGCCTCAAACTCAAAAGGATCAGGCAGAACTTCAGAACATTTCCTAAAATAAATTTTTGGGCTTTTTGTTAAACACATCTGATTTATCTGCTTACTTAGTTTAATTTTAAATCGTATTCATCGTCCTATATATGTTAAATTCTTTTCCCATGTTTGGAAAGTTTTCTGCTATTATTTCTATGAACAGGTGTTTTATCCCCTTTATGCTGTCTTCTGATTTTTCACTGATTCCAATTGATCTTACATTGGTCTTCTTTGCAAGGTCTAGCATCCATTTTTCATGTTTTCTTATTGTTTTAAGGTATCTCTCATTAACTGATCACCAACTGCAGCCCTGTCTTCTAGTTTTAACACTGTCCTACCTTGGTTGCTTCGGCTGGCCATACTTTCGATATATTTTTAATTTCCTGGATTTCTGTTTGGAACCTTTTTATCCTCTCTAATTCTTATCTACACTAAGCATTTATGTTTTGTATCTGACTCTTTAGCTCTTTTGGTTTTTTATTAGTGTGTTCCACAGACTCGCTGATTGTTTTAGTGGGAAACACTGAAACAAGCCAAGCATCTTATCGATCTATTTTATTACCTTCACATTATTCTTTCATTTGCTCTTGTGTGGCTTTTGATATCCCCCCCTTCATGTCCTCTGGATTGGCTTTAGGAGAGTTGGGAGTTTGGAGAAAAGGGCAGGGGATGTAGCTCAGTGGTTCTGTGCTTGTTGGGCAAGCATAAGGTCCAGAGTTCAATCCTTAGTACTGCCAATAATAATAATAATAGTAGTAGTAATAATAAAATTTTTAACAAGAGAAAAAAGAACAACAAAATTTTTTCTATTTTAGATTTTATTTCTTAGTCTTTTTTTCCCCCTCTTTTTCCAATGCCATGTTCCTTTTAATGTCTTCCGATTCTTTATATTATTTTTTCTTGCCTCCTTTTTACTTTTACCTTCTATTTCTCACTGGTTATTTTGGAATCTTTATCTAATTCTATAAATATGCTCTACTTCAAATAGGATCCTTTTTCTCACTTTTCTCATCTTTCATTGTTTAATTTTTCAAATTTTACATTTTGCATTCTCTGATTCCCAACCCCATATATTTTTAGTAGTATAACTATTAAGGTTAATTAATCTTTAGAAAATTCATTCTATGTTACTATTGTGGAATTATTTCCTTTCATTAGTTGAGGTATAGTTATTGTTTTTACTAGATATTTGCTGTCAATATTTGATTTGTATTAGTGTTTGTATTATAATTTAGATTTCTCTTCTAAGGGTAAGGGTGTTATACTATTGGTTCTTATGTTCAATATCCAGTTTGTCTTGGGCAACATTGTTGCTGGTTTACCTGCTAAGAATGCATAGTTGTTGCTATTAGTAGGTGTTCTCTGTATGACAATATCTGGATTGCCTTTGTGACATTAGCAATACTGGGTGCTCTTCTCAGAGAACTGACTGCTGGGCCAGTTACACGGCATCCTGTCCCCCTATATTAATGGAGGTGATCACAACTGGGGCAGAAACAAAGAAGTATAGTTAGTCATGCCCTAAATGTATCTCTGAAAAGCAGAATAACTAATGAAATAGCCATATACCAGCAAAGTAATTCCACTATAAAAGACTGAAAATCTAAACCCAAAAGAAAACAATGCAAACAAAAAGAATAAAAATGTGACAAGACAACATAACAATGCCTTTCCAAACTCCCAACTCCTCAAAAGCTGATCCATATATGGGATATTGAAGAGGAGGAAAACAAATGCCACACAGTGAATTATTTGAAAGGATAATAATAGAAGAGATTAAAAAAATAGGTCAATGAGATGCTGTATGTTCACAGAAATTATAACTAATCAGATACTGAAGGTAATAAAACAATTAGGGAACTTTCAGAAAACACTAATAAAAAGCTAGCTGAGCTGAACAAAATGATACAAAATATAAATGATCAGTTTAGCAAAGAATTACAGTTCATGAAATGGTAGTAAACAGAATCCCGAAGATAAAAATTTGAAAGCAAAGGCAGTAAAATAACCAGTGTGAAGAAAGAATGTCAAAACAACTTGCTAGGTTGATATTGGAGACCATTTTATTAAGAGATACCTTAAAAACAAGAACACATGCTTGCATAATAGCCACAAGATGATACAAAAAAAGACTAAGATTAATTGGAATTAAAAATCAAAAGGTAGCATAAATCACAGAAAAATCTGTTTATAGATGTAAGAGCAGAAATGTTTTTCAAATATAAGGAAAGAATTAAACATACAGATTCGTGGCACATATATAATCCCAAATAAGCACAATCAAAAAAGAACCTTTCAGGGGTCGGAGATTTAGCTTAGTGGTTCTGGCACCTGCCTAGCAAGTGCAAGGTTCTGAGTTCAATCCCTGGTAACCACATACAAAAATATGAGGTATGGTGGGCCGGGGATTTAGCTCAGTGGTTCCAGCGTCTGCCTTGCAAGCACAAGGTCCCTGGTTCAATCTCTGGTGACTACATACCACAGTGCTGGGCATGGTGGCTCAAGCCTGTAATCCCAGCACTCAGGAGGCAGAGGCAGGAGGATTGCTGTGAGTTGCAGGCTTTGCCTGGGCTACATAGTGAGCTCAGGGCCAGCCTAAACTACAAAAGTGAGACCCTGTCTCAAAAAAAAGAAAAAAGAAAAGAACCTTTCAATGACACATTCTAATAAAAATCCTGGGAGTCCAAAACAGGGTCATAATCTTAAAAGCTGTTAGAGAAAAAGAAGGAATCACTTATTAAGGTGTACCCAAATACAGCAGACTTCTCAACACAAAACGTAAAAGCAAGGCGAACTTGGAGTTACATTTTAAAGTTCTACAGGAATACTACTTTCAATCCAGTCTGAGCTATTATGCAGAATTATCTTTCAAAATTAATGTAGAAAGAAGGAACTTCAGTGACAAAGAACACCTAAAGAAATGCATTAAACAACCAATTATTAAACAACTAACCAGACTATTAAACAACCAACACTTCAGTAATTCTATTATTTAAGAAAGCAATGAAGTTCACAATGCAAAAATGCCTAATGGAATGAGTACAACAGGCAGGGTGAACAATTAAGCAGTATGGGGGAGGTAGTGGTCATAGACAGGAAATCAGCAACAGAAAAATAATGCAACAATGGGAATAAGCCAATATATTTCAGTAAAAACTATCAATGTGAGTGATCTCAATTTTCCAATCAAAAAATATACACTGGCAGAACGCACCAGGAATCAAAATCCAACTTTATGCAATATACAAGAAACATTTAATCCAAAAATAAATGCACAAATTAAGAATCAGAGGATGTAACACAATATTCCTTGCAAAGGGAACCAAGCAAAAAACAGAAGTAGCTATGCTAATTTCAGACAATGTGGATTTCAAGCCAAAAATGAATACATGAGGCAAAGAGTGTAACTACACATTGTTTAAGTGAACAATTCAACAGGAAGAGATATCTATAACTATATATGCAGCAAACACTGGCCCGCCCAACTTCATAAAACAAAACTACTGGACATTAAAAAGTTACAGAAAC
>PVIC010025158.1:0-25519 GCA_004025085.1 Thryonomys swinderianus
AAAAAAAAAAAAAAAAAAAAAAAAAAAAAAAAAAAAAAAAAAAAAGAATAACAGGTACCTAGAAATTTGGGAGAACATTGTTTTCATGTTACTCACTTTGCATACTGTTGGCTTCGGTCTTGTGAGGGTTGTCCAGCTAATGGATTATTATGCTACTGATTTTAAAGTAGCAAGGCTATGGCCCTCTGTTATCTGTGTTGTGTTGTTATAGATGAGGTGAGTCATATCTGACAAGTGAGAAAATTTATTGGGCATCATCTTCGCTCTGCTGTCCATTGCTTTTGATGATGGCCAGCCTTCCAGATTAAAGACTGAAGCCGAGAGGAGCTCTGAAATGGTCTTTTTCAATTCATGAGGGTCACAAAAGAAAATGAGGAAGCCAAAGAACAGCTCAGAGTGGTGAGAAAATACCTCCTATCCCCTGCAGGTACACAGGGAACTAGAAGGAAGAAAGCTGAAAAAAGGTACCTGTGAAGTTGTAACAGGCTTTCAGGGATAGAAGGTAACTGATGTTGGATCAAAGTTTTGAAAACTTTGAAAACAAGACTAAGTTTTAAGCAACTTCTACAATCAGTTAGAATACTATTTGCTATCTACTTGCTTGCAATGTTTTTCTATTAACTGTATCATTAAATAATTTATCATAAATATCTATAGATACCAACAGATAGTCCTCATAGTTTAGCATTTCAATCTTTTTAATATCAATTTTTCTCATGGAGTATAAATGGCTTTTGTTTTTCATTGTTAAGAATTGTTCTGGGCTGGAGATTTAGCTCAGTGGTTCCAGTGCCTGCCTCGCAAGTGCAAAGCCCTGAGTTCGATCCGGATAACCACATACAATGCTAGATGTGGTGATTCACACCCGCCAGCAATCAATACCACATACCACAGTGTTGGGCGTAGTGGCTCACACCTGTAATCCCAGCACTCGGGAGGCAGAGACAGGAGGATTGCTGAGTTCCAGGCTTGCCTGGGCTACATAGTGAGCTGAGGGCCAGCCTGAACTACAAAGCCAGACCCTGTCTCAAAAAAAAAAAAAAAAAAAAAAAGAATTGTTCTTTCTCAGCCTCCAAAGACTACTCTTTTATGTAGCACAATATGTCCATCATAATAGATAAAGTTAATAATGTGAGGGTTGATTACTACAGTACCTGTCAAAAGTCATGTCCATGTGTCAGAAAATTGTAAACTGATGTCATTTTCAAAGTCCCAATGGTTTATGGTGTTCTTGATTACTTACCCTGAATAAAACTGCACACATAATGTACTCAGCACATGACTTGAAACACATGTTAAATATTGCTCTTTTAATATTTCTTTTCAAGCCAAAAGAAAAGAAATACCAGAAGAACATTCATGTAACTAAGCAGAAAGCAAAATCCATTTTCATTTTCATTTCAGGAAAGTTGAGGCCCATTTGAAAATAATGACAAGCTAATATTCTTTGCTGTTGAGGAGAGAGCTTTAGTAAGTATAAGTAACTTGGTTAAATGTGCTCTCATAGATCCTTGGTATGTAAGCTAATACACTCATCCCTCAGTGTCCTGGGTGAATTCATTCAAGATATCTCACTAATAATACTCAAATTTGAGGATGCTTAGATTTCTAGGTAAAGTACCATAGAATCAGCAAATAACTTATGCACGTCCTCCTATATACATTAAATTGCACCTAAATTAATTATAATACTACAGTTCACACATTCCACAAAAGTTATATTATTTAAGGAATGCTGACAAATGTGTATTTGTGTATTATGTTCACAGTACTTGCAATATTGTCCATCTGAGTTTGGTTGAATTATCACGTGTGGACCCCACAGATAAATAGGGCCAACTATGAAGTACCCATGCAGAATTTGAAGTGGAAACTATTATGACCTTCTGTCTTCTCATCATGTGGAATAGTTCATAGGACACTGGAAACAGGAACTGAAGCAAAGTAGATGTGTAGACAAGATCACCTAATTCAATCTTGTCATACATTGCACCTTAAAGTTTAGATTTGCTGCTGATGAGAAAAAAACAACAACTGAACTCATGTTAAGATATCTGTTTCATTTATGAATATGTCCTTAAGGTACATCCATTTGAGTATAAATGACTCAAAACAATCTGGTTTTATGGCAGAGTAACACTCCATTTTAGAAAAACAAAATTCTAATCTTCTTTATCCGGTATAGAGTTAATGGACATTTGGGTTGTTTCCAAGATTTAGCTATGACAAACTGAGCTGCTATGAACATATGCACATATGTCACTGTGATATGGACATTATAATTCTTTTGTGTCTATCCCAGCAGGGGAACAGCATTTGTTGCTGGCTAATTTCAAAATAATAGCTATTCTTTGTGGAGTGAGATGAAATTTCTGTGTTGTTTTCATCTGCATCTCTTGAATAACCAGTGACACCGAACATTTCTTCATATGCTTCTTAGCGGCTTAAAATCTTTCTCTGAAAAAGTGTCTTCATTTCAGCTACTCGTAAATGAAATAAATAGGTCACAGAAGTGAAAATGTTGTAGCTTTCCTCTGGTATGAGAAACTGAAGATGTGAGTTCTAAAATGCATGATAAACATTGTGAAATAGTAAATATCAGAAGGAAATGGGTTTAGGGGTAAGTAATGAGGGGAAAAAATGTGATGGTAAAAAGAAAGGAAACAGACCGTATGTATATAAGGGTGGGGGGTGTTCCAGGGTGGGTAGAGAAAGGGGAAAATGAGAATTAAGTCATGTCACATACTGGTATGAATTCGCAATGTTGAACATGATTGTTGTGTGTGTGTGTGTGTGTGTGTGTGTGTGTATTACCAATAAAGATTCAAGTTAAAAAAAGATATCTGTAAGCTCTTTGAAAGCCCATCAGAATGACACCAGACTTATAATAATTACTTTAAAAATAGAGACTTGAATTTTAATTTGGGGCATAAGCTTAGACATAAAGAATATTTTAAAAGCGTCATTAAATAACTGTAAAGGTCATCATAGGAACTTCTAAACAAAGCAGTAATTACTTTTAAAATGAAGTTTGCAGTCAAGATTGGGGGTTTGTTGACCCAAGAATAGTTAAATGAAGTCTCTAAAGGGTGAGGTGAGGTGAATATAATATAGAATATCAACTTTCATTTGAATTTCAAACATAAACAAAAAAACTTTTATTAGGTTATTGTCAAATGAGAAAAATAATTTGTGAATTTTATGCCATGCAATATTTGGGAAGTTGATGTATTGACAACATTTTCACTGATTATAGGAATTCAGAAGTAATTTTTTTTGCTATTGATTGTGCTTGACTGTCATATTTTTATATCAGGAAGCATTTAATATTGAGGAAAATTACTGTGTTTTTCACAAATGCCATGTATTCAGGATACAGTAATGGTCCTTAAGACACACTCTGGAAAAGCTGTATTATTCTCTGGGAGGAGAGTAGGGAGGACCCCTTCCGGAAGACTAGTTCTCCAATACAAGCCTTGTTTGCCATTCATGATAGAGACAAGGCTTCTCTGTACAAAAACTGCTTTCATCCAACCCATTGATGTCTGTGCTTCACCGTTGTCCCTTTGCGTACTCCTGAGATTTCCAGAAATGTTCACTTTAAGCTTTTCACGTTCTACCCATTTTCTTCAAGAGCACATTTCCTTCTGCAGTAAACATTTACATAAAAATACTTTTGAAAGTAAATGTAAGCTATATTAATTTCACAAATGTAGTAGAAATAATTGAAAATTTTCAACTAAAAACAGGAGGTAACATCACCCTACCTAAGACAAGTCTCTCGCATTTCTCATTTTGACAACTTCATCCTACAACTGACTAGAGACTGAGAGTATAGCCAGTGGTTTGCCTTTTGCCATACATTGCTTCAAATTATAATCATCTCTTTTGTGTGAATATTTTTCAAATTTCTCATTTCAGAATATAGTGAAATACTTCAAAATTAAGTATATATTATTTTCTATTACTGAATTTAGCTTAGAGTACTTTCTATACAGGAGACACACAATGAATGTTTGTTAATATGAATATTCTTACATTCAAACTCTGACTCATTTTAATAAGTATGACAAAATTTTATTATACAGCTGGGAGTAAATAGTGGTTTGATCATATAACATAATTTCTTACAGTTCAAACTGATCTGTGTGCTCATAAGCTATGATGCTGAGTGTACCAATTTCATTGTCCAGCTTTTCAATGTAACTTATATTGCATTAAAGGAGTATATGTTATTCTCATTCAAGTATGGGATGGGCTTTTGGCACATGCAAGGTTAACGTTGTGCATATCACTGTGGCTGCTGTTAAACAGCAGTTTGAACTTTGCTATTTATGATTCATAATGTGGATTCTAGTTTAAGGAAGAGTTTACATCTGCTATCTTCCTATAAGTTTGACATTAAGTTCTTTAAATGCATATTTTTGAAAAATGACTATGTGCCATATTTGTATATTTATATATCCTTAGTAATACATTTGAGAAAATGAGCACAAAAGGCTGACGAGATTTCATAATGTCCTCTTTATATAGTTAGTACAAGTGCAATGAATTTGGCCAGGTGTATCTAAGTGATATTTCAGGCAAAGAACTAATCACAAAGCTTTTACACAGTAATTTTCTGGGTAAGGTTCAACAAAATGAAAACTCATCAGAAACCCTGCTGGGATTCCATCAGCAAGCATTTATTTGTAGTCGCATGTACACCTGCTTACATAGTAATAATGGACTAGTGAGTTAAGTCACTATGCCAATGCAAATTAGTTGTATTTTGAATCTCACACCAGAATCTAGCAGATATACTAACCAGACAAATGAGTTACCTTAGATGGATAGGATGAGCTGAAGAAAAATAGCTACTGCACTTGCCGATTCTCTGCTGCTTTCTGTTGTAGATCATCTTGTATGAAATCCTTTCTCTGTAATGTCTCCCATTCGGATGAAGAATCTGCAGCATATGTCTTGCTCCACTGGTGCAGCAATACTGAGCAAAACAACTACCCCTGACTAGGTGATTTTTCAGCTTAAGTGATCCTGTGCTCTTTAATTCACATTTAAAATCGATTCAGGAAATATTTATAAAAGGCCAGCTATATGGAAGGCACTGGACCAGGTGGTACATATAGTGGCAGGGCACCTCGGAGGTGTAGGAATACCTTCTGCTCCTAGAGCTTTCTGACAGTGCTGGAGAGAAAAGTGCCCCTACGGCTACATGGCAAAACTCAAAACTGGACACACCTAAGAAGTCCCATGGAGAGCTACAGGGCAGGAGAATAACTGAAATTATGTTGGAATTAGCATGGGAAGGATTAGCATGGGAGACACGATTTATCCAGTAGTCAAAATACCTGATAGGATCTCAATGTTTGAGGTGAGAGGGGAGAAAGATGGTCATCTTACTGACAGGGCCAGCATGAATGAAGAAAATGCTCTCCAGCAGAATGTCCGATGGAGCGACTTTGTCAGGAACTGATTTGGGCTGGCAAAGCAGAAAACATCTGGGGATGAGAGGAAAATTCAAATTTCTAATTATTAGATGTCTTTTAAGAGTCTATCTCATGAAAGGCACTGGCAGGCTGAGAATTTAAATATGCAAAGGAAATTACATGATCAGAGTTTTAGAGGAAAGAATTTAAAGTATAACTCTGTAAGGGTCCCTTTGTAAGTAATATTTATATATTTTTTTCTGTTGGGGATATTGTAGTTACATTCGCCTAAGAAACATAAAGAAGATTTGTGCCATACCATCTGAACTTACTTGATATGTGCAACTGTACACTCACCCCATAAATCTCTTCTCCTCAGTTTGGTAATGAGTTAGGGCTGCAATAACAAATAGCACAATACAGCACCTAAAATACTAGAGATTCATTCTCTCACTACTGCACTGGCCAGAAATCCCAAATCAGGGTGCTGCAGACCTGTCTGTGCAGAGGTAGCTAAGTTGCGCCTCCTCTGACGGGGGCCTGGTTTTCCTTGCCGTGGAGATGCCTCACTCTGCCCTTGGCTTCCTCTGTTGCCCAATACCCTTTCTGTGCCTCTGTTCTTGTGTCCACATCTTACTCTCACTAGAAGGATACATTATAATGGATTAAGACCCACCTTAACTGGTTTAAACTTGTAACAATCCTATTTCCAAATAAAGTTCCATTCATGGGTACTGAGTGCTAAGACTTTGACCTTCTTCTTCTCTGGTAGACACAGTCAAAATCATAATTGATGATTAGCCTGGCTTTTAAAATACACATACAAAAGGCATATAGAAGCCTCAGAGTGAAAAAATCAGTAATATTATCTTCATAAGATTGGCATGAGGATAAAATTTAACATTTTATGAAAACCCCTGCATGGGACAAAGTTAACTACATTGCTGGTGTACAGTAAACATTTAGTAGAATTATTTCAGGTATATATTTCTAAAGAAGCTTCAGAAAGTAATTCTTCACTTATATTTTATACAAGAATATGACCCTAAATACCAGATATCACTAGTTTAAACCATGACTTAGGTATCAAAGGGGGAAAAAAAGAAGCAGCACATAATTCATAAAGAGTATTCAGTTGTTTGTGAACTTTAGTTAGCCTCCAAACTCATTAGAAAACCAATACATACAATAATTGCAGTTAGTGGCTCCCAGTCCTGTTTTCCCACTCTATAATAATCTGAACTGTACCCCACAGAGTTGTTAGGTTTTGGCTAATTGCTACACTAGTTTTATCTGGTCACTGAAGGTTTCATCCTCCCTATTTTCCTCGGTATTAGACGGCCATGTTTTAGTGGTCTGAATAATTGCCTGAACCTTCTACTTTATTTTGCCCTTTGGCTCCAGCTCATGCTAATGTGGAGACATCATCTGGCACATCTCCCCCAATCTTGCAAAGGTAAATTCCCAAACCCCAGTTGAAATATTTCCTTTGCAGCCTGAATTTTCAAGATGATTGCTTCCTCATGTCTCCACTTAATTTGCTTTCCACAGATAGAATCATGTGAACAAATACACGTGAAAGGGGAGCTTTTTAGCTGTCAGTAACTTGGGCATCCATAAGGGATTTTTACATGGGAATTCTGGAATTTACAATCCTTTTCACTCTGCCATTAATTAAAAGAACCCCAGAGACAGATTGGTAGTGACCCAGGGTTAAGGGGCATGAGGTTAAGCCTGTTAGCTTTGAGTGTGCAGTTTGAACCTGATCTAAGCTGGTAATAAACAAGAGCTACTGCTATTTGATATCAGTTTGGTGACCCATGTGAAATGAATTAGTAATCTCAGGCTTGCTTTAGTGGACAGGTGTCCTCCTTTAGCCCAAAAACCTAACAGATGGAAAGAAATGACTTCTTCCATGACTGCTCATCGTGCCAGGCTTGACATTCAGCACTATGGGGAAGTAGAAGGGTTCAGCACAAGGGAAGGTATACGGGGTTTAGCACAGCCTAGAGAAGAGCTACCTGAATAAACAGGAGCCCAGCGAGCTTGCGTCCAACATGAATCAGGTGGTAAGTCTAAGAGCAGTGTGGTATCTTCAGATTTTCATTCTTGCTGCTTAGTTGTCATGAGAATCTGTGTTCATGGAAGAAATGCTGATCATACTTGTCCATGACAAAGGCATGTAGCCGATACCCTAAGTCCTGCAGCGACAGGACAGGAGGCCTCGGGCTGGGGCTGGACAGAAGGAAGGCAGTGTGCTGCACCCTGGACAAGAAGGAGGAAAGTCTGCCGTCGATTGCAGCATTCTGAAAAGTAGAACAGATTATGCAAAACAGAAATAAGAGCAAAATTTTATGCTTGAACTGAGAACAGAGACTCAGAACTTGGTTTACTCTAGTGTTGTTACTATTAACACCATCTATTTTTAAAAACATATGTATAAACAGTGGGAGAGGGGAAGCCCTGGGAGCTAAATAAGAGAAACATTAAATCCTTTAATAATATTACATCTCTTTCTTTCTTTCTCTTTCTTTCTTTCTTTCTTTCTTTCTTTCTTTCTTTCTTTCTTTCTTTCTTTCTTTCTTTCTTTCTTCTTTCTTTCTTTTTCTTTCTCTCTTTTCTTTCTTTCTCTTTCTTCTTTAGTATCAGGGATTGAACTCAGGACCTTTGGTTGCCAAGCAGCACCACTGAATTACATCCCTGGCCCTTAAGTTTATTTTTTAATGAAAATATAAATCCTTAATCTGGCTGTTTTTAGTAAGGATTGGAGCTGCTAGAGTTTTTGAGTAAAAAATTACCATTTCTTTCTGATTCAGGTTCTGGAGTGCTTGTGTGTGTGTGTCTATGTGTGTGCATGTGTGAATGTGTGTATGTGTGTGTGTGTGTGTGTGTGTGAAGTTTAAGCTTTATATGTGTGGGCCAGTGCTAGAGAGAAGTGGTGACCATGTCCTTAGCAGTACTAATCTGCAGCATCTTTAGAAGGTCAATTCATAAGCCTATGATGGATGGCACTGTGAATTTCATGTGTAAAGTCAGATCAAAGGAATTTTGTGAAAAAAGCTGTGTTTTTTTTTTCTATACTCATGTTTCTTAAAAATGCCTTACTTTTATTTTGACTTCTTGTTACTTTATCCTGTAGCAACGTATTTCATACTTGCTTTTTTCCTCTGCAGTGACTCTTCCGTTCCTAAACCCTTTTTGGGAGGAGGCAAATAATTTGCTTTACAATCAGAAGCATTTGGAAAAACTTTGATTTTGTTTACAAACACTGCATTGGTTGAAGAACAGGACGGACCCGTCTTTCCCACATGAACACGAACATGATCATCTTTTCCAGAATCATGGAATGGTTTAAGTTTGTGAACCAAGACACCACTGTATTTGCATGAGGTGTGTTTTGTGGTGCTGTCATTACAAATTTCAGGCAGATTTTAGGGTCTGGTCATGGAGAAGGTATAAATAATGAATTCTGTTAAATCTCTTGTGTGTGGTCGGGACACAAAATGTCAATTTCATATGGATCATCCTTACTCCTTTGTATTTAAGATCAGAAGTCCAATGGTTGTTTATGAAAAATGTTAAGGAATTAAAGTTAGGATACTAAGTGATAAAGATATTTTAGAAGATGGGGGACTTTTACTGACATCTTCAAAATCTTGTCTGAGTTATTACTATCGCATACACAAATAGCATCTATCTTTATTCCTTAGGACCAGTGTAAATGTGGTAACAAGACATTAGAACATGATAATCATAATATTTTAATTGGATCACTTGCAGACTCCAATTTTAAACTCAAACTAGCAATTATGGCATTATTGTACCACAGTTTTGATCAATATTAACTTTAAAATCAGAAGTTTATGTTGAAACTGTTACTTATTAATTATGTAATCAAACTGCCCTATTTTTTACCATGAAAATTTTGACAGGCTTAATATCCTAGAAGATCATCTAGGAGTGATTGATACTTAATACCATATTCAGAAAATCAAATATACTAGGTGTAAATTTTCCACACTTGGAAACCAAGTCAAATTCTTACTTAGAAAATCTGAGTAACCTGCCTGGAGACCTGCTCAGTATTTCTGAATTGCTGTTGGAATTGAATTCAGGTGAACTCAGAAAGCATTGTTTCAATGAGCCACAAAGCAAAACTATCTCTAGTGATAACACATCATATTTTTGTTTTAATTACTTTGTATTTTCAAGCAGCATAATGTAAAACATCACAGAGAAATCACAATACAATATATGTATATTACATTTTGAAAGTGAGTCAGGGAAATCATTTTCCAATTAACTATATAATGAGAATTTTTGTTTCAATCTTTGTGGTTAGGAGTTTTTCTGCAGACTTACTCTGCTGAAGCAAAATTCATTTAAATAAAAGTATTAAATAGGGTTACTGAGCTGATGCAGATATAAGCAGGTATCTTATCCTAGTTACCTCAGATTTATTTCCACAATTAGAGTTAGAGAAAAGTGCTTCATTGTAAGGTCTAAGCAGAATGCCCTAGACCCAAATTCCCATAAATCTCTAGTGAAGAAAGGGAACGTTGTGAACTACCCTGGTAATTTTTGAGGCAAAATTGAATTCTTATTATTTTGTAAATGAACATATTTGTTTCTTAATATCTTGTTGGTACCAAGTAGAGAACTCACTGTAATCCTACGTAGCATCACCTAGTACAATTTCTGATAAAAGAAAACAACATTGCAACTCTATTTTATTCATCTATTATAGAAAACAATTTCATTAAATCGTTAGTTTTAGCAAATAAAGTAGATTAGCATAAATCCCTTTGGACTTGCTGTTAAATGCCATCCCATGTACCATTTAAGAGGAGTTTTAAATTTAATCTCTTCTCGGTTCCCTAAACACACCTGAAAAAACAATATAATTATTTTTTTTAGCCTCATGGACACACATTAGTTTTAGGTCAATAAAATCACTTTACCTAGACATTCTTTACTGGGAAAAAATATATGGTAGCTTATATTAGATTGCCTTTTTAGCAATGAAGGTAATTAAAAGTTATGTTTTGCAGTGGGTTTTCAAAACTACTATCTCCAAGGACCTATATTTGTGAAAGCACTGCAATAGGCAATTAGATAAAGGGTATATTGTGTGAATCCACTTAAATGTTCAGAGCTGCAACATAATCCCTTTGTAAATCCGGTCCAAGGGTATATTGCAGGGTAACTGTTTCAATGATAGTTGACCTATTTGAGTTGTGATTTTTACTTCTGATATGGACAAATACCTGTGTTATAATATGAATTGTAGTTCCGTGTAACTTCCAAATATTTACAATATTTATAACAAGCTTTTATATAACTGTTACATTAAAAATCAGGATAAAAGTATAAATAAAATACAGTAATAGATTACACATTAATTCCAGTATTAAATCATTGAAAATGATTCAGGAAATATAATTTTTAGGTTTTTTAAATAAAGTACATACTTTGAAAACTAATTAGACATAGTGGTATTTACTATGCCTTAAATTTCATGTAACTAATATGGTTAAGGGACTGGCATCTATTCAGTTATTTTACAAACAACTTTTGAGTACATATACAAGAGCAAGGATGAGGATCTAATGGATAAAGGAAAAACATGAATACCAATCTAACACCCTCAAAGAGCTAATAGATTAGCAAACAAATATTATCAGTTTTGTGACGGAAGAATATTCATAGTCCAAGAGAGTATAAAAGAAGAATGTTATAAAGAGATGGACCAAGTATGATTCAATTTACTTCCAGCATTTAGTGGCTTTAGATAATTTTATGCTAGCCTGAGGGGTGTTTATGTTAAAGGAGCAAGATATACTAACATTAACCTGATTTTCTAGTGTATAGTTAATCTTCTATATACTGTCGTTCACTTTGGGGAATATGATCAATGTTCTATAGACTTATTAATTAAAATGTAAAAATAACAGGGATTCAGAAATATATATATATGTGTGTGTGTGTATATATATATATATATATATACACACACACACACACACACACTAGTTACTAAATATACTTGAGAGTGAAGATGTAGATTAAAATTATAAGTTATGGGTATGAAGTTCATATAGAATGTAATATGAATTTTAGTTATAAATCTTGGTATGTTATGAATGCACACGCACGTGTGTGTGTGTGTGTGTGTGTGTGTATGGGTGTCATCTCAGTAATTTGGGAAGGTAACACAGGAAGACTGCTAAAATAAAAAAGTTCAAGGCCAACCTGGGAGACATAAGAACACCTGCTTCTTAAATTAAAAAAAAATCCATCTAGTTATTATATATCTACTAGAATATCTATTTTCACATTTTGGAATACTGTATAAATTGGGATTTTGTTCACTTGCTAACTATATAATATTGATCTTTTTACTTTCATCACCTAAAATGTTTGTTGCCTAATAAATGTGTATGAAATATTCAGTGAATAAAATATAATATAATGGCCTTTGTTTCTATATATACTTTTGAGTTTATTGGTACATTTAGTTTTCTTTAGAAGAATGATAAAACTTTTTATATGAGAATATTTTTTTATTTTCAGTGGAAATATTTAGTACTTGTAGACAAGGATCTAAGTGTAGCCTAAATGTTTAATTAATTTTAACTAATATTAAATATTTGCTTTTTGGAATTCTTAAAATTAGAATATTAGGATTTTTGAAATTCAGTATATGCTAACACCAAATATGCATTCAGTGAAATTACAATACAAAAATCTTATATATCCTAACTACATAGAAATATTATTTGTTAAATTTATAATATTTAGAAAGTATCAAGATAATTAAATGATCATTTCAATTAACTTAGGCTATGTATTGTTTTTTGTTTTGTTTTGTTTTGTTTTGTTTTGAGACAGGGTCTTGCTTTGTAGCTCAGTCTGGCCATTAGCTCACTATGTAGCCCACGCAAGGCTGGAACTCAGCAATCCTCCTGCCTCTGCCTCCCAAGTGCTGGGATTACAGGCGTGAGCCACCACTCCAGGCACTGTGGTATGTGGTATTGATGGCTGGTGGGCGTGAGTCACTATGCCCAGCATTGTATGTGGTTACCGGGATCGAACTCAGGGCCTTGCTCTTGTGAGGCAGGTGCTAGAACCACTAAGCTAAATCTCAGGCCCAAGCTATACATTGTTTTTAATAAAATACTTTTATGTCCCTTATGAATATTTTTGAGGTGTTGCAACTTAAGAGATGATTCATTCAGCTTTGAGAAAATATGTACCTGCAGTGAGTGTCCCATTTTAAACCACGCAGCTAGATCAGACTTAACTTTCTGTAATGAAAAATCCCCACACAAACAAGGAAACAAATGCATATTACAAAGAAAAAGAAGGGAGAAAACAAGATAGATTTTAGATTCTATCTTCTGTTTACTCTGAAAATATAGACAAAATGTTGTTTAATGAACTACTGAGAAAGGATAACTATGCAGTTCCAATGTAGAAATTTTATAATTACTTCTCAAAAATAATTATACTTCAATTACCTAAGGAAATATCTACATACAGGAGAGCCACTATGGAAAATGAACAATTCTAATGAAAGAAACAAAGAGAAATTAAATTCAAATCATAGTATTTGCTCAATAGCTTAAGCACTCACTGATGTTTATATATTATAATATGAATTATTATGTTGGGATAATGAATTTGTTGCTTTTTAAAAAGTCATGAACATTTCAACTCACAACTTCTCCTTCTAAACAGATATGCAAATATTGTTAAGATGATTGTGTGTTCTACAATAAGATTAATTTTGGTAGAAGGCATATTAACTCTATAATCATAATAGGACTAATCAAGATTGTGTTTGATAAAGAGAGCAACAAAGGTAAGTGTTAAAGAAAAATATAGTTAATTTGAGTAATTTAGATCAAATTAATAATAATTTCATTTTTAAAAAGAAAGGTTGAGTTCTTTTGAACTGATGTAATATAAAAGCAGATGATTTCTTTCACTCATTTTCTTTGGGCAAATGAATTAAGTGCATTCCAGTTGTGTGTTTTTATAACCATGAAGATTTTAAAAAGAATCCTGAAAATATATAGTCACTACGTAGCCAACATTGAGTTTATATATATATATTTTCTTTATTTTTTTCTTTTTGAGACAGGGTCTCACTTTGTAGTTCAGGCTGGCCCTGAGCTCACTATGGTGCCCAGGCAAGCCACCGCGAACTCAGCAATCCTCCTTTCCCTGCCTCCCGAGTGCTGGGATGACAGGCGTGAGCCACCACGCCCGGCATTGTGGTATGCGGTCTTGATTGTTGGTGGGCGTGTCTCCACGCCCAGCATTATATGTGGTTACAGGGGATCGAACTCAGGACCATGCGCTTGTGAGGCAGGCACTGGAACCACTGAGCTAACCCTCTGGCTCTTGAGTTTATATTTTGCTAAAAATATAATAAGGCTTATGTAGATTACATTCCTTATATTGCTGATTTATTTCTACAAAATTATCATTAAAATAGATGACACATACATTTTTGTCCTCAAACCACTAATTATATGTTAAATGCTAATTTTAAACAATGAAATTATTTTAGTGTTTTAGCCTTTTGAGATACTACTTTAAAACAATATCGCTCTGTATAGTTTTGATTATAATTCAGAGACTTAAAATTCTGAAAATGGAAGAGCAATAGTTCTTATCTGTTCATAGTTCATGGGAGGAAATTGAGACTCAGTGAAGTTACATGATTTGGCCAAACCCACATGGTTAACTGCATAATGATGTTATGTAAGCATTATGTCTTATGTATTTGCATTTCAGAAGTGAAAAATCATATACATAGTTAAATGTAAGAAAACAAGGCCTACAATAATATTGTGGTCACCTAACTGATTTATGGGAGATGTATTATCTTTCAGAGGGCTTATATCAAAATTTCACTAATATAATGTAATTAAATATCCAGTATGACCTCTGAGCTTGAATTTCTTTTCAACTCTGACATTCAATTGAAATCCTGAAGACATCTTAGATTTCATGTCCTATGATTTTTTTTCTGCTGAAATTGTTTTCTACTTTGTATTCTATAGTCTTATACATCTCAGTGAATGATAAAATCATGTTGTTTTAAGTCAGGAACTTTTATTAATTAAATTCTCCCTTTGCATAATGTGCCATATTTGTCATACTGATGATACCTCTATGACATATTTTAAATGTGTCATCTTTATTTTCTATTGGCATTGTCATCACAACCAGAAAAGTTTCAAATGTTTTGTCTTCATTATTATCTCATTTCCACCACTACTGTGACATCTTTTCCATTCTGCAAACAACAGTCTAGTTATCTGCAGAAAGAATAATCATACAACTCTACTGCTATTAAAAAAATAAAGCCATGAATGGACTTTCTTGTACTTAAAATCAAACTGCTCACCATTGTCTGTGATATATGTGGCTCATTTCTACAAATTTATGTTTCAACACTTTCTGTATCATTACCAGTTTTCTTGATATTCTGTCTCATTTCTACTCCTCACACAGATAAGGGCCTTTGTAGTTCAGGTCTTTGAAATTTCCTTTTGTCTGGGTTATTTCTCCTCTTATTTTTCTAATGGTCAGGACTATGACCATTAGAAAAATGGTGATATCTTAGTACCCAATATAGTCTCAGAAAATATCTACCTTCTGTTATTATAGACATATAATCCATTCACTTTTTTTTTTTTTTGAGACAGGGTCTTGCTTTGTAGTTCAGGCTGGCCCTGAGCTCACTATGGTGCCCAGGCAAGCCTCGAACTCAGCAATCCTCCTGTCTCTGCCTCCCGAGTGCTGGGATTACAGGTGTGAGCCACCATGCCCAGCATTGTGGTATGCGGTGTTGATTGTTGGTGGGCGTGAGTCTTCATGCCCAGCGTTATATGTGGTTACCTGGGATCAAACTCAGGACCTTGCACTTGCAAGGCAGGCACTGGAACCACTGAGCTAACCCTCTGGCTCTCCATTCACTTTTTAAATTAACTTTCTTTTAACTAATAGGATATTTATTTGACTTCTCCAATTAGCTCAATAACTGAAATGAAACTGAATCTTGTCATAAACTCTGTAAGAAGAGAGATCTTTCCTAATGGGACTCCAGATGAGGCCCTGGCCCTAGCTGACACCTTGGTTAGATTTCTTTGAAAGACCCTGAACCAGAGAAACAAAACCAAGCTGATCTCAGCTTCCTAACCCTCAAAAAGGAGAGATAAGTGTGCATTGTGTTAAGCCACTGATTTCGTGATAATTCACTATGCAAAAATGGATGCCAAAACATCTTCTCTGGAGGAATTTACTTACTCCAGTAAATCAAGATCTCCTTGTATACCAAGACCTCATCTAGTTTTGAGGCAATATATTAAAAACTACAAATGATTTTGATCTGTGTCTTCTCTCTGAATATTTTAATTGGTCAGGCTCCCCTGCACCAAGTGAGCTTTCTAAAGTTGAAATGAGTCATCCACCACTGGTTTGTCTATGATTCTGCTGGCTTGGCCTGGGATGCTGATGATGATCCTGTCAGTGAGCTTACATGATTCTCCAGGATATTCAGGGTTCCTTCATCTTCAGCTTCTTGTAATATGCACATAGCTTCTGGGAGAAAGTTCTTCAGTGTCATACTAATGGAGAGAAATACAGAAACAGGGACTGAGGAATATATATATATATATATATATATATATATATATATATATATACACACACACACACACATATATACATATATATGTATATATATAAAACAGTATATATATAACAGTATATATATAACATGTATATATATATATATATATTATATATATATATACTGTTTTCTTTTATGAATTCAACCAGCAGGGAGGATATAGTCAGTCAATCTGGACAATTCATGCTTCAAAATCACCTCCTTCTGACTGGCAAGGAATTACTTTTTGCTTGGTTAATCAGAATAATAGCTTTGCTCCTTCACTTCACTTTGCTTTTGTAGACACACTCAGAGATCAGAAAGGCGAAACCCACATTGAACTCTTCAAGTAGTTTGTAAGACCTCCATCTCACATGCAGCTCCACACACTAATAATTCTCCTTTCGGGAATACTTGCAACTGAAATAACTCAATAGTTTAAGTGAAACATCTGTCAAGATTGTCTGATTCCACATCTTTAGCGTACAATCTGATTGTCATAATGTAGTCAAGTCTTTGATTCACCATAATTTTTGAATGATTATGAGCAGATTTAAATCTTTAAAGCCCAATAGGAGTGTTGAACATTGTTCAGCTCTCCACACATTCTCACCTTTGGTTTTGTTTGCTTTTCCATTCCTTTCTTTTCTTCTCTTTTCTTTCCTTTTCATTTCCTGGCAAGGTATATCATGACAGACAACTTTATGGCTGCATATGTGTTGTGATTTTATAAAGTGATTTCTGAGATTTTAAAAGTACATTTTGAACTATTCTAAAGTTACCCTTATAGCTTGCATCCAGATGCCCACCAATCAATACCACATACCACAGTGCCAGGCGTGGTGGCTCATGCCTGTCATCCCAGCACTCGGGAGGCAGAGGCAGGAGGATTGCTGAGTTCGAAGCTTCGAAGCTTGCCTGGCCTACATAGTGAGCTCAGTGCTAGCCTGAACTACAAAGTGAGACCCTGTCTCAAAAAAAAAAAAAAACAGATATAATTATCTCTAAGACATTTTGAGTTTTCTTTTTTAATTTTGTGTGTTAAGATTATTCATTGATTACCAGATCAATGAATGGTATGAGAAACTGAACGTGTAAATGAAGACCAAAATGTATATATACTGTGTGAAGTGGGAAGACGATGTTTAAAGGAGAAAGAGAAATAGGGAGAGAGTCAGGGCAAAGGAAAGAAGGGAAAGAAAAAAGTATGATGGAAAAAATGGAAACAAAGAATATGTTTATAGGGGGAGGAGCTGAAAGAAGAACAGAGGAATGGGCAAAACAAGAATCAAGATGTATGATGTACAGGTGTAAATTCTCGGTGATGAATGGATAAGTTCCATATAAAATGTGGGAACTGGGCTGGAGATTTAGCTCAGTGGTTCCCGTGCCTCCCTAGCAACCACAAGCTTCTGAGTTTAATCTCCAGTAACCACACACAACAATACTGGGCATGGTCACTCACGCCCATGCTCATCAGCAATCAGTACCACATACAACAACAACGCTGGGCATGATGGCTCACACCTGTAAACCCAGCACTCTGGAAGGCAGAGGCAGGAGGATTGCTGAGTTTGAGATTTGCCTGGGCCACATAGTGAGCTCAGAGCCAGCCTGATCAACAAAGCAAGACCCTGTAAAAAAAAAAAGTGGCAATAAATACATTTTTAAAAAATCAACACATTTTAAAAAGCCACTCATTTATTTATGTTAGTATAAGAAACAGCCAAAATGTAGGCATGAGGATTTCCTGGGGTGAGGAGGAAGTTTTTCACAGTATGGCTAAAAATTAAATCAAGACATGTTAAACATTTAAATAGTTCATTTGAAGTGATAGTGACTCCTGAATCAGACAGTTATAGATCCAGGTGGTCTGGGCTATAACAATGGGGCATTCAAGAAAGGTTTTTCAAGTCTATGCAGAAGCAAAGGAAATATGCTCTAGCCATGTTTGTATCATTTCAGAGGAAGGCCCTTAGTTGGTGGTTAGCTGTAGTTTCTTATTGGTTAAAATTAGGCCACAGAGTTCTGTTAATAAGGGCTTAAATGCCCATTGCTGATAGAATATCACTGGTTTTGAGGAGGTAGATTTTGTTTGTGTAAACAGAAACCTAGAGCCCTGGAGGCTTCTCCTTTCAATGGCCTCCCAATGAAATATGTACAAAGTAAACTCTGCCATATGTAGTAGAAAACAGAATAGTTTTACACCCTGAAGCTGAGATACTGTTCCCCTATGATAAAATGTTAATAAAAATTATTAACTGCTCACAATATTTTCTAATACATCTAAAAATTACTGCAAATACCTTACGAACTTTTAGAGTAAATTAGAAATTTAGCACTAAGAATTACTAAATTGTTTATGATATATTAATATATACTTTCAAAATCTCAGAATCTTGAGCTCTGGTATGGCCACAGGTTTATAATTTTCCCCAAAGGGATTATAATGGAACAAAACAGCATTTTGAAGATTTTTTATAGCTAATGTTTCTCTCTGAAATTTTCAGATGAATTTCATTAATCCTCTTGTTTCTTTGTTTTGTATGCTAAGAAACTAGTGTTTCTTCCTTTGTGGGTGAGTTAAACTCCATAAGCAGAAGGCATCAGTAGGCAAGGATGAGCAATCAATATCTGTTAAAAGTACACTTTGTTTTCCTCGCTTGAAACTACCATTTTCTTCATTTGATTAATATATCAATCGAAATAAATACTTTAAATCAAACATTACCCTTTCCTTCACATAATGTGGGTGGTGCTTTGTGTGTTGTCTTATTTTCCAATATTTCCAACATATTTTCTTGCTATTTTTCCTTTGAAGTGTATCGAAGTTAATGAAGCCCTCTGTGTGGCTCCCGACTTCAGAGACACTTTTATAGAGCAGGCTTTGACTGCATGTCCTAATCTCCTGTGGTACAAATGGTCAGCAGAGCATATTTTTTGCCCTCATGCTTTATTTTTGAACATTTTTATATAGCTGGAAAAGGCTAGACCCCCGCGGAATCTTATCTAAACACTGCACAGTGCTGGAATGCATCATATTATTGGTATTAATAAGAAGAAAATTAGACACTGCAAAAGACACTGGGAAATGTTTCAAATCACAGAGAGAGGCTTTCTTTAGGAATGTGCTAAAAGAAAATAGGGCAGCAGGGAAATAGATCTGAGGAGGTTCATGAAAGTACAGAAATCAAACAAAGCTTTTGGGGAACAATTGTTTCCTACTGGATTAAATTAAAATGTGTGGATGTTCATGATGTGGGGTGTGTTTGTGGGGTGGTGTGAGAGAGAGAGAAAGAGAGGGAGGGAGGGAGAGAGGAAGGGAAAGAGAGAGTATGCACATTATCAATGCAAAGGCAATAAAATGTATTTCCACATAGTACAGTTATGATGAGAGTAAAAGTATCTTTTGGCTGAGAATATAACAGGGCCAAATGTTTATGTTTTCACTGAATTCTTTGTAAAGTCTCTTAATTATTTATTTGCATACTTAGTAGAGTCTTAAATAAAAGAGGGTAGATGAAAATAATTTTTACTTGCCTGCAAATTCAACTGACATTGTAAATTAGATTTTTAACTAAGCAAAATCAAATGAATATCAAAGAAAATCTTCAGGGATTGTTACTTTAAAATTTATTAAAAAGTTATTGTAAGACATTTGTTGTTAATAACCATCAGTTAGTTGGGATTATTAATCTTGTTTTATTCAAAAAATGAGGAAATCAGAGAAAACGGTTTCTTTTCCTGTCCTGACTCAGTAAGTACCATGGCAAGCCATACAAGATGCAATATTTTTTTATTTCATCTACACTTCCCTGATTATTAATGACAAAAATCTTTTACTGTAGTCAGTCAGGTATAAAACTGATGAAGCAGCAACTATCTTGAAACTGAGATATCATTCATAGGAACAAGAGAGCTGTGGAACATTTTCTTTGTGCACAAGTATTTAAAATGATGTTGAGCTTCAGATATGAAAAGCATCTTATCAACACAAAGGACTGTTTATTGTAAATATATGTTACACATTGTTCATTGTAAATATCTATAAACTATATGTCAGATAGGTAGTAGGGTGGCAAACCTAGGGTGTTTGTGAATTATTGCTAGGATCAATACATTGTATCCACTCTTTTACAGATAGGCAATCATCACAAAGAAGTAAGTGCCACCAACCCTAAGGGAAATGAAACTTATTACTGCAGATACATAAACCTATTCTTCTATGACACCTGTTGCTATGATGGAAAGGGGGACTGTGTTTTCCTACTCTTCTAACATTTATGGAGCTTAAAGTCTGGGCACCATTCAGGTGACAATGTTTACAGTGAAATCAGTGTCCAGTAACAGCAGGCAGCTGTGAACCTCTATACCTACAAGGAAACTGCTATTGTTTGGTGGAGTCAGTGGAAATAAAACCTGTTAAGTTAAGGTACTGTATTCACTGTACTTCTTGTCCAAAGAAATTCGTGTTGATGTGGATGTGTTGTGCACTGAGTAATTTTAGTGTGGTGGGTTAGATAGATTTTTATATTCAATAGCTTCTTATTATGTCAAACGGCTCTTTAAGAAATAGAATATTTGGAAATTCTAATTCTGGTCAGTTTCTACTTATTATGTCAAAGGCAGTGAAATCAATGTGACTCAGTGCACAGTGGCTCCCGGAGTACAAATAGCACTGACAGATTTGCATTAATAATAAAATGTTCTAGTTCAGACCCTCTTTAAACACATAAATCACTGGATACAATTAATCACATGTTGCCATTGAACCACAGTACTGCCAGGAAGAAAATTCCTATTGTGTTCCAGGAAGTGGAGAAAAATCAGAAATATTGGAAAATAGCATTCATAAACATCACACACCTCTAGTCCCTGTCTGAAATTCAGAGTGCTGCCTATGTGTAAACCTGTTTTTGCACTGGAATACTTTGAAAGCCATAACGCCCACCAGTTTTTCTTTTTCTCATCTTATATTGCAATTTCTGAGATTTCTGATTCCTCCTCTATTGCTAACACCTGGTGTCTGTAGGAGACTTAAACTTCTTAAACTCCTTAAACATGTTCTTCCTAAATAAACGTTTCCATGACTTCCTGGGCTAGAGTAACACTGTCCGGCCGTCCCTGCTGTTACCCATGCTCCGGCGTCCTGATTGCTTTTCATCTTCGTGTTTACCCTTATACCACAATGAATAGCCCAACAAAATTTACAACAGTTGAAATTTCGTGAGTTTTAATAATATGCTGAGAGCCTGGAGTAGCAGAGTTAACTGAGGAGAACACATTTCCACTCCTAACTTATACACCAGACCATGGTCACGCAGCTCCACCAGGGAGGCTGCAAAACAGGCTGACTTTCAGCATCCCTAAACCCTCAGATTCTGTTACTCCAGAGATTGTACTATTTTTCAGCATCCAGGAAGTGGAACTTCACAAAAGACCTGATTTTAAGTACAAGGTAGATCAGTAGGTCAAATCTGAGAGCCTAGGAAGAATTTATTAGTAGTTTCTGAAATTGCCCCAGTCAACAAATAAATTTAAACTTTGTGGAGAATGAATATATATATACACACACACACACACACACACACACACACACACACACACACACACACACACACACATATATAGCATCAACTTAGGCTACTGCCAAGAAAACTGGGCATTAAATAGAATAACTCATTTAAACTACCCAAAATCTTTATCAGATTCACCCCTAGTATCAGCATTAAAAATTAATATAATCTAAGAGTTAAACATAGAAACTCTTTAACCTGTACACTAATACTGACATGGTAGTACTGCCATTGAAACTGAATGGGGTACAGTCTGGAAGAAGTGCAAAGAGAACTACTTATATAACTATTTTTTTTTTTTAGCAATCATGTATAGGGCAAACAGAAAAAGGTGAATTAATGCTATGTTTAGTATGATAGTATTTTTTAAATATTTCAACATGCTCTCAATACACAATTTTCCAATTAGATAGTTTAACAATCATTTTTTTTCAACCAATCCTTCAATACTGTTGTGTATTTTATCATTAAGGCACATTTAAAGTTGTACTAGACCATGGGTTTACCCATAACCACACAGAGCAGGCAGCTTTCTTACTGAACGGTGCTTTTCTAATACATTTCCCAATTGTTGTATAAAACTTGTTCTTCATCGATTAAAGTTAACTTTTCTTTGGACAAAAAGGCAAAATGCTTAGTGTATGTGACGGTCCAGTACAGGTGGCAAGTACTACATAAATATCTTAAATACTGTAATTTTACCATTCGACTTACATTTACATATTTTTTCTGTTGTTATGTACAAAAAGCTGTTCTAAGCATCGAAGATTTAAGCAGTTATCAAATAGGCAAAAATGTTCCCTTGGAGTTTAACTACTGGTGGCTAATTATTTTAAGCTCCTGCCAAATGAAATTACAGGAGTACTCAACAGCTTGTGTTTTAGATGGATTTTTCCCTTCCTCATTATCTTCTCTGTTAGATCTCTGTGATTCCATCCACTGCACATTGACTACCATTCTCTGGCTGCCCGGGATCTTTCACTGCAACATTACACACGAGCTCGCCTTTTTTCAGAAGCCCTAAAGCTTCTTACTGCTTTTCAAGCAGAACAGCTTTGTGATGTTTCTGGGCCTCTGATCTTCTCAAACATTTGTTAAACCTCTGCTTATAATTCAATGCCAAGTTCAGCTGATAGCTCTTCCATGAAAGTGCTCCTGGCTACCCATTGGCAGTCATTTATCCTTCACTCCTTGCTCCCGAAGGTTTTCTGCAGGTCTCTATCATGTCATATATTTCAAATTGTCATCTGTCAACTCTCCTCTGATAGACCTTTAATTGCTTTAGCTCTTATAACTAATAGCGGGAATGGTGTATTACAGGTGCACAGAAAATGCTTAGAGTGGAAGGGTAGAGTACTTGTTTTGTATTTTTTTTTTTTTTTTTGCTTTTGGAGACAGGGTCTCACTTTGTAGTTCAGGCTGGCCCTGAGCTCACTATGGTGCCCAGGCAAGCCGCCGCGAACTCAGCAATCTTCCCATCTCTGCCTCCTGAGTGCTGCAATTACAGGCATGAGCCACCACGCCCAGCATTATACGTGGTTACTGGGGATTGAACTCAGGTCCTTGCACTTGCAAGGCAGGCACCGGAACCACTGAGCTAACCCTCTGGCCCTTTTTTTGTATCTTGACTCCTTATATAGTTTTTTGATTCAGAGGAAATGGTGTACATGGGTTTATGTGACAATATACTTGCAGATATTTTTGCATGCTATCAGTATTCTTTCCAATGGAAATATTTCTAAAAGATTTTAGACGGAGGGTTAGCATCAAAATCACAAAGAAAACCAGAAAAACACTTGATATATTATACTATGTTTCTAGGTTTTACTTCTCCTGTGAAAGAAACATTCCTATTTTGTACCTAAATCAGTTCATTTTTATAATTTTCTTCCTCTATTTTTTTCTGGACATCAACATTTCTTAGGTTTGGTGATTTTTCCAATTTTAACTCAAGAAGGATATTTTTAAACCACAATTATAATTTTGGTAAAAACAATGAGCGATTTTCCACCAAACTCTGAAAGTTGAATTAGTCATCCCCTCATAAAACATTAAATGTACGAACATTGTATGCATGAGAACTCTTTTATTAAACTTGATTGTGAGCCAACTTCTTCTGTATACATCTGAGAACCAGTCTAAAAACAGTTAAGCTACAGTCAGTTAAGCTACTGAAAACAGTACAGCTACATAAAAGAATACATGGTCCCTATATATGACTTCAACACTACTTAAATATACATATATATATATATATATACACACATATATATAAACATGCATATATATGTATGTATATATGTATGTATGTGAGTGTATGTTATTTTTGTTGTTAACTTCAAGTTCTATTTTTGCTTTATTTTCATTTCCTCTTTTCCTACTGCTTTCAAGAAACAAAGAGATGTTTCAGGTTAATTTTACTCTCTTTTTAGAAACAAAAGTTTGTCCTACAATGTTTTTTGTTTTGTTTTGTTTTTGTTTTTATTTTGTTTTGTTAAGACAGGGTCTTGCTTTGTAGTTCAGGCTGGCTCTGAGCTCACTATGTAGCCCAGGCAAGCCTCGAACTCAGCAATCCTCCTGCCTCTGCCTCCCAAGTGGTGGGATTACAGGTGTGAGCCACCATGCCCAGCACTGTGGGATGTGGTATTGATTGCTTGGTGGGCATGAGGCTCCACACCCAGCATTGTATGTGGTTACTGGGGATCGAACTCAGGACCTTGTGCTTGTGAGGCAGGCGCCAGAACCACTGAGCTAACCCTCCGACCCTGTCCTGCAATGTTTACAAATTTCTAACACTGAGATTAGATTTTGCTGGATAGTGATGAGTGATATATAAGTAGATAAAAAAAATCAGAAATCAGTCAATCTTCACTCCTTAATAGGCAAATGTGATTTAAATGTATAACAATTCCTTTCTTAGTAAGTTGACGATTATAAGTTTAAAATGCAAATATGATGGTTATAGAAAGAAGATATTGGAAATAATGTTCTTTATTTGGGATTAACGAAAGAGTAATTCTCTTTTTACTGTCCTTGACTTTTGCTCAATATACAAAAATATTAGTTATCCACTCTCCAGTTGATGGATATTTGGGTTGTTTCCACAATTGAGCTATCATGAACTGAGCTGCTATGAACAAGGGTGTACATCTGTCTTTCCAATGTGATTTTTAAAATTCTTTTGGGTATATTCCTAGCGGGGGATAACAGGGTCAAATGGAATCCCTAGTCCTAGTTTTCTGAGAAATCTCCACACGGATCTCCACAATGGTTGCACAAGTCTGCAATCCCACCAACAGTGGAGAAGGGTTCCTTCCTCCCCACAGCTTCGCCAGCATTTATTGTTGGTTGATTTTGTGATAGCAGCCATTCTTTCTGGAGTGAGATGAAATCTCAGTGTTGTTTTCATTTGCATCTCTCGAATAATCAGTGATGTTGAACATTTCTTCATATGTTTCTTGGCTGCTTTGACTTCTGCCTCTGAGAAGTGTCTGTTCATTTCAGATGCCCATTTTTGAATTGGGTCTTTAAACTTGGGGAGACTGATCTGTTTGAATTCTCTATATATTGTAGATAATAGGCCTTTGTCTGATAAACAGCTAGTAAAGATTTTTTCCCATGTTGTTGGTTGTCTTTTAGCAGTGCCAGCGACTTCTTTTGCTGTGCAGAAGCTTTTCAGTAGCATGAGATCCCATTTGTTGATTCTTTCTGCTAGTTCTTGTGCTATAGAGGTTTTATTCATAAAGTCTCTGCCTGAGCCAATGTCTCCAAGAGTTTTACCTAGTCTGTTTTCCAGCAGGCTTATTGTTTCTGTTTTAATGTTTAAGTCT
>PVIC010025159.1:0-25481 GCA_004025085.1 Thryonomys swinderianus
TGATGCTGTGTCATTATGGGTTCACAGACTGAACTGTAATGAACTGCTCTGGTGAGGAAAATACTGATAATGAGGTAGGCTGTGTGTGTGTGTATGTGTGTGTGTGTGGGGGGGATATATGGGAAATTTCTGCACATTCCTCTTAATTTTGCTATGAATCAAAAACTTTTCTGAGAAATAAAGCCTTAAAAGTGAAAAGCTGTTGAATGCAGTTTTCCTATCCTTAACCCAGCCAGAATTTCTTTCTTGGGTCCTCCCTGAGTCATACATTCATGCCTTTATTGATCAACTTTCATTCATCTTCCCAACAGAGCTCGTTCTTTACATGCCAGTCCCCCCCACTGGACTGATGGATCCTAAGAACAAGAAGTGAATATTATTCCAGTTTTTTCTGGGATTGTGCTTTGGTCATAGCAGGGGCTCAGTAAATGTTTATTGAGTGAATCAATCCACTCCCCAGCAAGGTCTTTCTTAGTCCATCATATTCAAGTTCCATTTTCATTTTATTTTAAGGTCAATTATGATAATTTAAAATTTTAATAAACAGTAAGGGATTCTGTAAGAGCCTGAACAGTGATGTTGTTTTCTAGCATACAATCATATTCTTAAAATATGTGTAAATAAAAGTAGAGATGTCCCAGACTATGAATGAATAAAAAGGGAAGAGGATCTATAGTTCTGAATGACATTATTACTTTGATTGTATTTTATAAAATATAGGAATAAGTGAAGTGATTAATGCTATGTTATTTTTTTATTGTGGATCCTGTTAGAAGGGCATTCTGGACCCTTCACAATTATGTAGGCTAGAGAGGGATGTCAGAACCTCATATGAAATAGATGCTGTCTCATTCCACAAAGGTCTATATGCCTCAAGGCATCATGCTCTACACAATACATACATTCAGTTTTATCAGTTAAAAAATTAGGAAAGATGTCCACATAATAAAACAAGTATTACATTCTAATGAAATGTTGCATTAATTAAAAGATTTTTGCTGACTTACATGTCCTTTTTACTTATACAATAAAACATTTTTTAAAAATGTTTTTAATTAGTACAAAACTTTTAATTTTTTCTAAGTCTGTTTCAGAGTCAACACCTGTAGAGAACAGGAGAGATGATGGGGGAGGCCAGAAGAGGAGGGCTGTGCATTTTAGTTTCTTAGATACCACTCTCATCTATTTGGCAGATGTGGTGAGTGGACAATGAAGAATGGTGTTGAAAGGGGATAATATTTTCCTTATAGGCCACAAGGAACTTCTTTTTGCTCTGTCTTCTGTTTTACTATTGCAGGGTAATTAAGCTGAGTAACAAAAGGTAAAATGAAGGGAGAACAAGTATTTTGAGTAGTAGTAGTGCATTCTGGACCCCAAGTTTCGTTAAAATTATATTTTCAGCTTCTTCAGAAAAGAATGCTGGCTTACTTTTTTATCTTAAAATTTTTTAGATGGTTAGTGGAGGTACTTGATATTCTGAAGTGTTTATTAACATGTGAGGCATCTATTTTTACCCAGAAAAATCACTTTCATTAGTTTATTTTGACATTATTTCAGGAATAGGTGATGTATTTAGAAGCAAAAATATTGTTTTATTATATGTATATATGAAAAAATCTTTCTATGCAAATAACAGCATTCTTTATATACTGTATATGTTTGTTTTACCTTGTTTTGTTCAAATGTATGTGTGTGTGTAATTCTGGAGATTGGCCCATATCAGTACATAAAGTAGCTGTTGTGTTTTGGCTCCATAGTATTTTACTGCATAATTTGAGCTTAATTTACTGAGACCTTTGTGAATGGGCCTTTGGAATACTTCTAATCTCTTGCTACAGTGAAGAGTGTTGGAATTGATGCAGTCTTCATACATAAGTAATTTCTCACACATGTGAATACAGCAACAGGATAAATTCTTGTAACAACTCTTCATTTAAAAAGAACATGCATTTTTAATAAATACTGCCAAATATACTGTCCTAGAAGTTGTTCCTGTTAGTAATCTTAATAGCAATTTATAATATGTCCATTTTCCCACGTCCTTGAAGTTTCACCCATTTCTATCCTTTAACACACTGAACTGTGGTGACTAATAATATTATTATAAGGCTTTAGGTTCATGTTGGGTTGTTATAAAAGGTGTTTTTATGTATCATTTGCACAAAGGTGGGCAAAATAATAGTTCAAGATAATTAGAAACTCCTTGATTTGAGTAGTGTCTGAAGAAATACTCCAAAGTAGCTTTTAGCAGAGCACTTGGAATGTGGTCAATAAATATTTGTAAAATGACTCCTATGGCCGGGCATGGTGGCTCACGCCTGTAATCCCAGCACTTGGGAGGCAGAGACAGGAGGACTGCTGAGTTCGAGGCTTGCCTGGGCTACATAGTGAGCTGAGGGCCAGCCTGAACTACAAAGCGAGACCCTGTCTCAAAAACAAAACAAAACAAAACAAAACCAAAAAAACAAAAATGACTCCTATGGTTCTAATCAGTTTTGGTAAATTCTCAGAGTGGTATAGTTGGATGGACTAATTTAAAGCCACGTAGTAGCAACAAAGTCTTGTTGTATGTAAGTTGTATTTATCTTGGGCTCATTTCAATAGAAATCAGTTTAATTGGTCATTTAGCTAACCACTTACAGGCTGGATGAAAAAATAAGAACAGAATATGCACTATTTACAGGAAATGCTTTTTAAAAATATAATTCTAAAATTAAGTTTTGAAAGCACTTAAAACAAGACAAAACAACACTAGGTTACCAATTCCAGCATTTTGGTATTTTTCTCCAGATTTCCTTCCTGCATTAATATGTCACACACACATGTCTGTCACATGTTCATGTATAAACACCTTACAGGTCTATATCCAGTTACCTATTCACATCTTTCCCTCGATTACCACAAGCACTTCATAACCACTACTCAAAACTGGACTTGTGTTTTTCCACCAACTCTTCCTTTTCATAGTAGATGCAAAATCTTGTTTGGTGATTTCTTTTTCCACAAGCCAATTTGTTCAGAAATTGAGTCATTCTAGTCTCTCTTCTCTCTGAAAATTGTCTTTTCCATCATGTTGGTGAAAGCTGCTGTTTTCATATTCCTTGTGTGTACATTTTTATTCCCATATACATTATTTTGTTCTGAATTATTGTCCTACCATAGTTTCCTGATCATTCTTCGGTTAATATTTCTGCTTTAGTGACACTCAGAGATCAGTCAGTATTTTTCCGACTAGCAAACCTTTAAAGACTCTGCTATAGTTTGGATATGTCCCTAAAGAGTCACATGTTAAAGGTGCATAGTCTCTGGCTTTATTGCACATGGTGGAATCTTCAATGGGTGGATCCTAGTGGGAAGTCTTTGGGTCATTAAGGAAGTTCCCTTTAAAGAGACTGTGGAGTCTCCATGCCTTTCTCCTTTTGCTTCCAGGGCCATAAGGCATGTGGTTTTGCTTTACCATGTACGCTTGCCATGGGCACTGTCTTATCACAGGACTGAATGCAGCAGGGCCAATTGATCATGGACTAGAATCTCAGAAACCACGATAAGCCACAATAAACTTTTAATATTTTTAAGTTGGTTGTCTGAGGTATTTGTTATAGTGGTGGAAATCTAACACAGGCTATCCATTTCCCAGTGTTTTTCTATCACTATATGACAGGGAAAACATTTCTATCACTATGTGACAGGGAAAGCCCACATACACTGTAAATTCAAAACTTCTTTGAAATCTTTGTTTTACCTTATAAATTTATGAGACTTATATAGTTCACTCAATTATATATTTGAGTTTGTTTTGACACAGAAATTCTCCTTTCAAAATCTTTCATGAAATTGATGTGCTCTGAAGGAGTGCTATGACTTTTTGTGACTTCCTCTGTGACATAACCCCATATATTTATAACACTTCTTGAAATAGTGTGGCATCTAGAAGAAAATCTGCCAAGCCCAGTGTGTCATAGGAGCTTTGCCTGTTCAGCAGGGAATGTTCATATGGGTCTCTCACTTCTCGCCAGTGTTTTCTCTCATCCTCCATCTAGTCCTGCTGCACCTCTTGTCCTCAACTCACTCCATCCTTTTCCATAGTTTCCTTATAGGCTCCACCTATCTCTCCTACCTGTAATGCTCTCTTAAATTCTTCATCCTTTTATATGTTTTCTGCCCTAGTTAGGTTTATCTCATGACAAAGATATTTTTAATATTCAAACTTACTATTATCTCCTCTATGAAAACTTTTCTGAGTTTATCAAGTACGCGTGTGTGTGTGTACATTTCTATTATAGTACATCATTGATGGTTAATTTTGTGTATTGATTTCATTAAGGCATAGTGTCCAGGTAATGTTTGGTTCAGCATTTTCTTAGTTATTTTTCTCATTGCTGAGACAAAATACCTGACACCTGTGCTGGCTCATAGGGTTTAAGGTTTTCAGACCATAGTTGGCTGGTTCCAAGATGGGATTGTATAGCAGAGGGGCATTGCAGAGGAGAGACAGTTCACGGGAGAACAGGCAGGGGGCAGCGGGAACTGGCAGCCTGCTTCCATCTTTCTTTTTTGTAATATCCAGGGTACAAGTCTATTGGTTGGTGTCACCCACATCCAGATTGGACCTTCCATTTTCCACCCCAGAAATATGCTCAACCAATTTAGTTATCACACATCCTTAATCCCGGCACCACACACTCTAGAAACAGCTACTTCTGCAAAGCTCAACCTATGAGACCATGAGGCTTTGAGGGAACATTTAGATATAAGCCATAGCAAATATTCTAAATGTTTCTGTGAAGGTGTTTTGGATGAGATTATGGACTGGTAGACTCTGAGGAAATCATTACCAACTTCCATAATGTGGGTGGGCCTTATCCAACCAGTTGAAAATCTGAACAGAACAGACAAACTGACATTCACCAAGGAAGAGTGAATTCTTCACAGCTGGCCTTTGAATCTCGGCTGGACTGTCTGCTCATCCCTGGGTCTCCAGCCTGTCAGCTAACCCTGCACATTTTGGACTTGTTAGCCTCCATAATTATATGAGCCAATTCCTTAAATCTCTTTGCTGTCTGTATGTAACTCCTAATCATGCTGCTTCTCTGGAGAACCCTGATAAAACAGTATTTACAAACTATTATTTCTTTTTCTTCCTCCTTTCTCTCTCCATTACCCCTATTCTCTCCATTACTTTCTTTCTCATCTTAAACTTTACCAACTGTAATATCAGTGGCTTAATATTTTGGGGACATGGAATCTGTGGGACTTGTCTCTCCTTTCTAAGTGCCTACCTCTGAGTGTGGCATTTGGTTTATTTTTTTAAATAAAACATGGAGGGAGTTCTTGTTGTCTCACGAAGTTATTTTTTAAAACTCTAAGACATACATGGTATTCCAGTCTTAACATCACTTCCATGATCACATTAAATACCCTGAGAAATAATTTAATAGTTGAAATGTATTATTATTCTGTTTTAATGACTTTTTTTGTAGTATCAGGGATTGAACTCAGGTCCTTAGGCTGGTGCCATGTTAATAGTTCTTTGTTTGTTTGTTTGTTTTTGAGACAGGTTCTTGCTTTGTAGTTCAGGCTGGCCCTCAGCTCACTATGTAGCCCAGGAAAGCCTCGAACTCAGCAATCCTCCTGTCTCTGCCTCCCGAGTGCTGGGGTGACAGGCGTGAGCCACCACTCCCGGCACTGTGGTATGTGGTATTGATTGGTACTGGGCGTGAGTCTCCACACCCAGCATTGTATATGGTTACCAGGGATCGAACTCAGGACCTTGCACTTGCGAGGCAGGCGCCGGAACCACTGAGCTAACCCTCCGGCTCTAATGCTGTTTTTTTGTTTGTTTGTTTGTTTGTTTTGCAGTACCAGGGATCGAACTCGGGCCCTTATGTATCCAAGGGTGCTGCGGTACCACTTGAGCTAAATCTCCAGCCCTGTTAATACTGTTTGTTAAACTAGGAGTCTTCCTATTTTATCACTTATTTTATAATTATAAAACAAATATCTGTCTTCAAAAATGCACTTGAGCCAGGCATGGTGGCTCATGCCTGTAATCCTAGCACTCGGAAGGCAGAGGCAGGAGGGTTGCTGAGTTTAAGGCTTGCCTGGGCTACATAGTGAGCTCAGGGCCAGCCTGAACTACAAAGCGAGATCCTGTCTCAAAAAAAAAAAAAAATTCACTTGATATGCAGTATCCAGAATGATTCTCTTAAAAAGTAAGTCAGGTAATTTATATTCCAACTTCTAAAATAAATGGCATCATCATATAATGTTACTTGTACTAATAAAATATATATAATTTTAAAAGTCAGGTCTGTTGTTCCTAATTTCAAAACTTTACAATGGCTTCCCAGTCTCATTCAGAATAAAACCCAAAGTCCTTGTATGATGTAGGACCTACATAATTTTGGCTATTTCTTTGTTTCATCTTGAATTCCTTTCTCTTTTTCCTCTCAGTTCCACTCACACAGCCTTCCTTGCTCTGCCTTTATCAACACAGAGATGCTCCATCTTCCTGCAATGTTCTTTCCTCAGACCTCCCTGACACTCAGGTGTTATATATCACTGTGAGTGTTACATATGAAATAAGATAATAGAATGATCTTTCTACATCATCATGTAGATTAGGAAAAAGAACTAACTTCACAAGATATAAAATATCTTTTGTATTAGCTGGAAAAATTTATGAGTACAAACAGAAAAAAAATGAAAGCATTTATATTTTTTTTAAACCTTAGGGAAAAATGGTTTTTCAGTGTAGCCTAGGATGTATCCTGGAAAGGATGAAGCCTGCAAAAATATGTTTAAAATTAATGAATTAGATGAGCATTGAAGTGAATTGACAATATGTCCTTTCAGTAATGCTCAGGAGAGAGAGAGAGAGAGAGAGAGAGAGAGAGAGAGAGAGAGAGAGAGAGAGAGAGAGAGAGAGAATAGCCAACTATTTTCTAATAGTCACATTATTTTAAAAGGAAAAATTAACATTGTTGGTGGCAATGGAACAGGAAAAGTTCATATAGTAGAAATTACAAATATAAAATGAAAGAAAAATTGAATGTCAAAGTTTATAAAAGTACAATTTTTGGCTAAGGTCATAGATATGAACTAAGAAATGAAATGTTTATGAAGGATTTTTTATTGTTCAGGGTTTTATGAAAGGGAACAAAAATTCACTGTGGCTAGTTTAATAAGAGATTTTTAAAAAATAAAATGTCATCTGGAGCCACTGGGAAAGAAACTGAGCCTCCTTGGTTGACTTCAAGAGGTGTGATGGGTATTAACAAGAGGGCTATGGCTTCTTCTGAGTTCAAGTAGCAGCCCATTTCAGGGAAGAGGCAAGAAAAGGAAGCTGCATCACATGAACTGCACATCTCACAGCGGTGCTAGACAATAAAGGGAGTCAAAACCACAGGAAAGTAATCTCCAACTTCATTCCAAACTAATTCATCCAAGGACACCATCTGATGGAACCTAAATACTATCCAGACCCCAAGTTTAAGGTGGTCAAGGAAATGGAGTCTTTATTGTTTTGGTCTCAGTAGTATAGGAAGGCCCATTAGAAAGAGGTTAGATGAACAGAGCCTATCCAGTGCATGTACAACAGACATCATTCCATGAGAAACTTAACAGGGTAACATATTACATTAAATTGGTTGCAAAATGAAGAGTAGGCTCAGCCTATATATTTCATCAACATCCTAAATAATTCCTTCATAACTGGATATAAATTCATTAAGTCTTTCAGGACTATGTGGTAAAATTTATAGGACCTTTAATTATAGAAGTGGTTTAATACATTGTTTGGATTTAAAATTTGGCAAATGTGAAACGTTAGAATTAGAGTTACAGAAATCTTAAGGGTCTACTATAATCATCTAGGTGACAGTCTATTGTATATATCATTCTTAGGCAAACATTATCCAGATCTTGTCCACAAATCTTCAGTGATGAACATTCATTTTCTTACAAGGCAATGCATTCTTCTGCAGGCCATTGAAATTTTGAAGGGGATTACTTTTCTCTTTGAGTTTACCTTGAGGACAGACTCAGGATTTTCTTTTTTGCAAGCAGAACCAGTTCCATATCGCATTAGAAAGTGAATCCATCCTACTTACCAACACTTACATGTTTATAAAACACTAAAGAAGAGTTTATATATTCTACAGAAAATTTCATAAAATTTACGAACATAAAAATTTATTCAAATTGCTTTAGACATATTTGAGTTCCCAATATCATTTCTAAATATAATAATGTTACCTCTTTTTTTCTCCTCTCCCTTTGTCTCAAATTTAGCTGATAAAATTCCTTATATTTTCAGAGTAATTCAACTTCAGCTCTCAGCTGGTATAGCTATCTCAAAACAAAATTCCTTCGGTTGGAGGAAGCTGTCTTGTAGAAAATAGGCCAGAGGGCATCTATTGTTATTTCACAAGCACTGGCCAGAAAACAACCAGAATGTAATCATGTCCCCCTTCAACCCAGAGGGTCTATTACATTTGCACAACCCAAATAGGTCCCTGTTGTTGAGATAGAGGAGTTGGTGGCAAGAAAAAAGCCTATGTTAAGAGGAGGAAATATGATTAAACTACTAAAAATATAATTTATTACATATTTCAATTAATTTATAATATTAGATAAATGGCCTAAAGAGCTATTATATGTAAATTCCTAACTTGCTCCTATATAGAAATTAAGAATTCTTTTTATTAAATGGCTTTATTGTTCATTTTTGTAATAGCTGTAATTCATATACTATATCATTCACCATTTAAGTGTATACAGTTCAATGGCTTTTAGTATATTAACAATTACTACCAGTATCTAGTTCCAGAACATGTTTATCAATCCAAAATAAAACTCCTTACCCATTAGCAATCATTTCTACTCCCTCCTTGCCCCATGTCTTGGAAATTACTAATTACTCTGTGGATTTGCCTATTCTGGACATTTTTTATAAAAGAAATGATATAATATTTGCACTGGTAATTGATTTTATTTCACTTAGCACAGTGTTCTTAAAATTCATCCAGATTGCAGCATGTTATCAATACTTCATTTTTAAATCTTATGTCCAAATAATATTCCATTGTATTGTAGGAGACCAGAATATGCTTCTCCCAGATCTGAAGGATTGATGAGTTGAAGACTATTAAGAAGATTTAGATACAGAAAAGCTCACTGCCTTCCACATTTTACCTAAATTCAGGATCTAAATTTGTAATGATGCTCTTTCTCCTTTCTCTACAAGGGATTCTATATGAGCCAGAGTCATTAGAAGTCCCTTTTACCCTGCTATTTCTCCACTGGGTATGTTCCTAAAAGGATTAAAAGTATCATATCATAGCGACATATGAGCTCCCATGTTTATTTCAGCACAGTTTGTTGTTACTAAATCTTGGAAACAGCCCAAAAGCTCAACTGGTGAGTGGATAAAAATGTGATTTTTATTTTTAACAAAATGGAGTACTACTCAGCCATAAAAATAAACGAGACATATATAACTAAATGGATACACCTTGAGGCCATACACTTAAGTGAAATACATAGGACACATATATAAACACCAAATCATTTCTCTTTTGTGAGAAACTAAAGGTTTAAATGAGTACCAAAATGTAATAATAGATGCTGTGAAATAGAAATATTTGAAGGGGAAGTAGGGAGAGGGACAGGTAAAAAGACAGAAGGAAAAAAATTGAAGTTAAGAAGGGAGAAAACAAATAAAGCTAATGTATATGGGAGGAAGGGCTAAAGGGAGGGTACAGGAATGTGAAAAATAACAAGGAATATCATGTATCAATCACGTATCAGAGTCCTAATCCACTGTTTTGAGTTGCTGTTCCTTGAGGATTCTCCTGGATAATGGCCATTCATGGGCTAATAAGCTTATTTTTTTTCTTTCAAATTTTACTATATTTTAAATAAGATAGCCACTGCAGAGATTTACATAGATTAGAAGGAAGATAGATGGTTAAAGGAGGACCCAGTCCTGTAGGATATTTTCTCAGAGCATTCAGAAGAGGAAAAGGCCTCAGACTGCCAGATTATGTGGATGTTAAAAAGGGTAAAATGCAGGCCTTTGAGTAGATGGCTTGGTGCTGGAACCAACAAGATTTCAAAGACACCGTTTTTAAACACGTCCCCCATCCAATGATCTATATAAATTTTTGCCTGTGAGTTAAGAAATACCATTCCAAAGTTGTCTCACCCATTAAGTGAAGTCTCCAACATTCATTCAGTCCCAGACATAAGGATGACCTCTTTTCCTTGCCCAGAGTAGGAAGAAAATCACAAATTTGGACTCTACTGACTTAATTTTAGTCTTTCTATTCATTTTCTGTTTCTCATACCAGAGAAACAAGGGCCCAAACACATTTGTCTGATTTATTTCACTTGAGAATATAGACTTAAGGTCAACCCATGTAGCTATAAATGTCTGAAGCTCATCTTTAATCCATTTTGATTTCAGGTTAGTGCATGGTAAGAGAAATGGGTCTTTTGGAGTATGGAAATTCAGTTTTTCCAGCACCATTTATTAAAGAGGCTTTCTTCCAGTGAAGGTGTTTGGCTCTTTTGTCAAAGATTAAGTGGCTGAGTATATCTGGAGCTCTTTCTGAATCTTCTAGTCTGTTCCATTGGTCTTCAGATCAGTTCTTTGGCCAGTACCAGGCTGTTTTTATCAGAGTATCTTTATAGAATAATTTCAGATCAGGAATTGTGATACCCCTTTGCCCTCATTGCCCAAAATTGCTTTTGCACTATTCTATGTCTCTTCTGGTTCCAAATGAATGTTAGGATTGTTTTTCTAATTCTGTGAGATAAGCCATGGAAATTTTCATTGAGATTGCATTAAATCTGTATAATAATGTTAGAAGTATGGTCATTTTCACTATATTCATTCTTCCTATCCTAGGACAAGGATATCTTATCATTTTCTAATATCCTCTTTGGTCTTCTTTTTCAGAGTACTGTAGTTTTAAATGTAGAGGTATTTTACTTTCTTTGTTAGATTGATTCCTAAATATTCAATTTTTTGGACTGCTAGTATGAAAGGGGTGGTTTCTCTAATTTCCCTCTCAGTGGGTTTGTTGTACAGATACAGCAAGGCTATTAATTTTTAAGTGTAACTTTGTATCCAGCTATAGTACTCAATTTGGTTATCAAATCTAGAAGTCTTTTGATGGAGTTTTTGGGGTCTTATATATAGAGTAATATGTCATCTGCAAATAGTGATAATTTAATTTCTTCCTCTCCTAATATTATTCCTTTTCTCTTGTCTAATTGCTATAGCTAATGTTTCCAGAACTATGTTAAACAAGGATGATGTGTGGACATTCTTGTCTTGTTCTTGATTTTAGAATAAAAACTTTAAGTTTTTGTCCATTTAGTATGATGTTGGCTGGTGGGTTTTCATATATGGCTTTTTATCAGATTGAGATAAAGACCATCTCTACCAATTTTCTATAGTGTTTGTGTCATATATTGGCATTTGGACCTTGTCAAGTGATTTTTATGCATCTATTGAGAGAATCATATGGTTTTTTTGTCCTTGGCTCTGTTAATATAAAGTGTTTATTGATTGGTAGATGTTGAACCATTCCTGCATCCCTGGGATAAATCCAACTTTGTTATGGTGTGTAACATTCCTGATGATTCACTGCATTCTGTTTGCCAGTATCTCATTGAGCATTTTTGCATCTGTGTTCACTAGGGAGATAGGCCTGTAGTTTTCTTTTATGATTGGATCCTTCTTTGGTTTAGAATTAGGATAATGCTTACATTCAGAAATGAGTTTGGGACTGTTGCTTCTCTTTCACTTTCATGAGAGGGTTTGAGAGTCATGACATTAGCTCTTAAGTTTCTGGTGGAATTCAGCAGTGAATCTATCAGGCTATGCACTTTTCTCTGTTGGTAGGTTTTTAATTATGTCATCAATTTCATTGGTCGATATTGATTAATTTAGAATTTGTGTATCTTCTTTATTCAGTTTTGGTAATTCATATGTATCTAGAAATCTGTCAAGTTTCTTCTATATTTTCTATCTTTTAGAATACAAGTTCTCAAAGTAGGTGTTGAAATTTTGGATTTCCACATGACTTAATTTCCCTCTCAGTGGGTTTGTTGTACAGATACAGCAAGGCTATTAATTTTTAAGTGTATGACTTAAACTTTTACATTCTTAATTTCATTGAACTGAGTCGTTCCTTTCCTTTTTTTCATGAGTTCAGCTAAGGGTTTGTCAATTTTCTTTATTTTTTAAAGAACCAACTCTTCAATTAATTCATTCTTTGTATTGTGTTTAGTCTTTATTGCATTAATTTTTGCTCTGAATTTTATAATTTCCTCTTTTGTATGAGCTTTGGGCTTGACTTGCTCTTCTTTTCTTTCTTTCCCTTCCTTGCTTCCTTGCTTCCTTCCTTCCTTCCTTCCTTCCTTCCTTCCTTCCTTCCTTCCTTCCTTCCTTCCTTCCTTCCTCTCTCTATCTCTCTCTCTCTCTTTCTTTCTTTTTATTTATATTTTTGCAGTACCAGGGATTGAACTTGGGCCCTTGTGCATCCAAGGTTGGTGCAGTATCACTTGAGCTAAATCCCCAGCTAAAGCCCACTTTTCTTGATATGAGTGTTCACCTATATAAGTTTCCCTCACAGGACTGCTTTCATCATGTGTAATAAGTTCTGGTATGTTGTATTGTCATTATTGATTAATTGTATAAACTGTCTGATTTCTTCTTCAATTTTATCTGTGATCCATTGGTTACTCAGGAGGGTGTTATTTAATTTACATGTGTTGGCTTTTTTGCTCTCCTTTTCTGTTTAATTTCTTTACTTGTCAGTGGATTCATTCTGTTTAGGTGTATGAAGTTATAATCCTTGTTGTATCTTTCTAGAATATCCTTCAGAACACCTTGAGGAGCTAGTTTGGCATTCATTAATTTCTTCAGGTGTTTTTGTCATGGAAGTATTTTATTTCACCATCAATTTTGAAAGACAGTTTTGTATGGTACATCAATCTTGGTTGGAGGCTATTTTCATTAGGGCCTGAAATAGTCCACTCCAAGTTCTCCTTGCCCTAAGAGTTTGTATGGAATAGTCCACTCTGATTCTGATATGCTATCATTTACAGGTGATTTATTTCTTTTCTCTAAGTTCTGCTTTCTCATTGACTCTGATCGATGTTATGTTATTCTTTTTTTGCATCATCTAGCAGCTGCTGGATTGATTTCTCATGGTCCCTTGCTATTTTTAAGAAATCTGTCTCTTCATGACTGCTAATGGCAATCCTGTCTTCTATATCTTATGTTATGTCCTCACACTGCTCATTCTGCTGTGAATACTTTCAATACAATTTTTAATCTCCTAGTTAACTATTTTAATCTGTTTTATGGATTCTATTTCTTTGCTATGCTTAGGGCTCATGGTTTCCATTTGTTTCCTATGGTGGTTGTTCATGATTTCCACCATGTTCATGAGCACTCTATTTTTAAAAAGTCTGTATCTATTCTAGAGTCACTGAGCATGTCTTTCATTCTGGTCACCATCTCTAGAGTTAGCTAGGAAATTATTTCTGCTTTGATATTTTCCTAGAGCTTCAGTCATCTGGTTTGTAACTTTTGAAGTTACCATTTCAGAGTCCAGGTGTGTAGCTTTTGGATTGTTCCACGTCTTTGCCCCTGGGGTTTACCTTTGGCAAGCTAAAAGTGTAGGGGGGAGTTGCATCTTATTTAAGCATCTTCTCATTTTCTGTTTAAAATTTTGATTCCTGGGTTGATACTTGTAAATTGCTTATGGCAAGTAGCTTAATTGCCAGTATTCTGAACCCTGAGGAAATAGCTACTTCTCAAAAGTGTCTTCCAGGTAGAGCTGGATTTTGGGTTTTGAATGTGTTGCAAGATCCTACCTCTTCAATTTATTTGGGATGAGAAGTTCCTATCTACATGGCTCATCTGCCAGTTCTATGGCACGGGTTTATGGGTGTTTTTTTCCTTAAAGACCTTGTGGCAATCTCAGTCTTTCCATATCAGGAGGAACAACTGATGAGCACAATTATGTCACCTTGTCTAAAGTGGTACACTCAACCATAACAATATTTTCAAATAGAGCTTAGAAAATGACAAACTGTGATAACTTGTAATTTATTACCTTTAAGTACATGAATTAGATAATAGTTATATAACAAAATTTAGAATGTATCAAAAATTGTATACAGTAAATAAGCCCTTAATATGGTAATTTTACTCTTAGGGGAGAAGTTTTAAAAGAAGTTAAGGGTAAAAAAGAATTAGAAGAGGAATAGATCAGAAGCACAAGGCTGGAAGACAGCTGGTATAAAGAAAAGGAAAAGGAAAAACAAGAACAAACCAGAACAACAAAAACCTCTACTAGAAACCTTATTCAAAGAATCAAAAAAACCAAACAAGAACCAGACATGAGAGCAAAAAAAGGAAGAGAAAAGAAAAAAGGAAAAAGAAAAACAAAACAAAATGAATCATCCAATTCAAGATGCATCTCTGTTGTCATTACTAGGCAACATGGACAAACAGGGTGCAGAGGGAAATGGATGAATATGAGCTAGCCAGCCCCAGCTTCATGGTGGGTTGGTGAATGGTCCCAGTCAGTCTGCCCCTTTAGTTCCTCTCGAGTTCAGGCTGGTTTCTGGCTATGAGGCTGAAATGCGACTCCTTTAGCCTACAACACTCTGTGTATCTCCTGCTCACTTGAGCTCTGCTCCCTGACCTCCTGAGACCTGAACTCAGCACCTGCACCTGCACCAAGTCCCTGGGAGCCACTAGCTGGGGCCAGCCTGCAGCAGCTCTGAGTTCTAAGCTCAGCTGTCCTCTCTCCAAGATGGCTACCAGCCAATCGCCCACTCCTGAGTGGGTCTGAACCTAGATAACTCACCAGCTGCTCCATTCTGTTGTGTCCCTACTCTATTCTGCTAGTGTGTCTCTCCATGGAGGCCTCTTGGGCCACCAGTAGTTGCTCTGTGTCCACAAGCTTGGGCCCATCATTCCTTTGCTGAATGTTGTCTGTGGGAGAGAACACTGCTTGCTACCTCTGTCCTCTTCATTGAAGCCTCTCTATTCACTCTCCCAGTGGGCTTCAGTTCTCACCTCAGATTCTCCTAGGGTCCAGGGGCCTCAGTCCCCTTCTCCTCCTTGCACCACTCTGTTCCAGTGTCAAGACACTCAACCTAGGAGAGGTTCTTTGCTGCTTCATGCTCTGCTGTCTTCCCAGACGCCCTTGTTTTTATCTTTTTCTCTCTTTTGTTTCTCCCTTTGCCAACTATGAACTTATAAAAAAAATTATGTTTCACCTCTGACAGTGTGGATACACAGCCAAACTGTCCTCCAAAGTGACTTCATCATTTGAAATTTGCCCTAGTAAGTATGAATGTTCCACTCCTTTCACACTCTCACCAACACTTGTTTTTGTCTTTTTTATTATAGCCATATTAGTTAATGTGAAGTAGTATTCTGTTATGGTTGTGCTGTGCATTTCTCTGGTGACAAATAATGTTGAGCATCTTTTTATGTGCTTATTTCCTTTTTTTTTTTTTTTTTTTTTTTTTGGTACCAGGTATTGAATTTGGTACCTTGGGCTTGAAAGGCAGGAACTAGAACCACTGATCTAAATCCCTGGCCCTCATGTGCTCATTTCCATTGGTATACTTAGAAGAAGTATCTGATCAAACCATTTGAGGTTTTTAAAACTGGCTCATCTCTTTGTTGTTGAGTCATGAAAGCTATATAATAGCTAACAAGTCCCTCATAAGAAATACGATTTGCAAATATGTTCTTCCATTCTGCAAGTTTTCCTAAGTAGTAATTCATGTTTAGGAAACACTTGATTATCCAGGAATTTAAGCTTTCTCTCTCTCTTGGATCTGTTCCAATTTAGAAGTGATAGTACTTGCACCAGACTAAAAAATGAGAGCATCAGGAATTAAAAACTTACAGTGCCTAACAGAGTAATGTGCTCAATTAACTTTGGGAAATGAATGAATAAAATGTTATGTATTTACTTCTGGTTCACTCCATGACTCTGACTTGTGTTCCTCTGCTGAATATTAAACAATGGTGTTCATTTTGTGGCCTGAAGATCTGCCAAGGAGCTATGAAGTGTTGGTAAGGCATACTTGTTTCTATGTGTATGCACTAAGCAAGGCCAGATGGGAGCCTGCAGGTTTTTCAGCATGATTAGAAGCAGTTTTATGTTCTGCTATGTTTGAGACTCCATGACTTATAAGAAACAGTTATTTTGTTCAGTTCATGGTTGATGCTGTACTGTTTTCAATGATTCTGGGCATGGATGCAGTGATTATTTACTTGGAGGTTCACTTAGGGGATTTTTCACATTACTACTCGTGATCTGACAGGGGTCCCTGAGTGTGGTTCATTTTCCTCACTGACCAAGCACATAGCTGTGAGGGGTGAATTGTGCCTAGGAGGGAGGCATTCATATTCCTTGCACAACTTGTCAGCTGAGTACATTTTGGAAACTTCAGGAAGGATGCACAGTCCTAGTCTGTGTGCTGCATTTGCACATCCCTTATAATAGTTTATCAAGATCATTTTACAACTGAAGTTTGATATAATCCCACATATATTATGAGTGTTAAACACAGGAAAAATTAGAATGATTCAAACTTGGAAAAATCAAAGGAATTCTAGTAGGACTGCAGTTGAAACTGAGAAATGAAGAAGGGATATGTGTAAAGGAAATACACTGGGTAAAGAAGGAAGAACAAAAAGAAATAAGGCACTCACTTGCAACTGGATATACACAAGAGTGTAGATTTACACAGTCTGAGCTGGCTGGCCTGCTCCTGTTACTCAGCTCAGTTACCCACTTACTGCACACAACCAAGATAACTGCCAGGCTTAGAGGACATGAGCACTTGTTAACTAGTGAGACATCCATGTCATTGGGGCTATGCAAATGATCCAATTAGAGAAGAGGCAAAAGGAGATTTTAAAAATTCATATAGTTATAGAATATCTTAATCTTTTCTGGCTGTTATAGCCAAATACCCTAAACCAGGTAATTTAGAAACAGTAGAAATGTATTGCTAACAGTTGAAGAGGCTGGGGAGTCCAACCAAGACCAAGCTATCAAAAGATTCAGCCACTGTTGGTGAGATTGTAGACTTGTACAACCATTGTTGAGATCAGTGTGGAGATTCCTCAGAAAACTAGGATTAGGGGTCCCATCTGACCCTCCTACTCCCCTACTAGGAATATACCCAAAGAAATTAAAAGAATCATATTACAAGGTCATATGTACACCCATGTTCATAGCAGCTCAGTTTGTGATGGCCCAGTCTTGGAAACAATCCAGATGCCCATCAAGTGGAGGCTGGATAAAGAAGATGTATGTGGTTTTTGTTTATGAAATGGAGTATTACTCTGCCATAAAGAATAAGTTTCATTCACTTATGTGCATATGGATATATCTTGAGGACACACTAATAAGTGAAATAAATAGATCACAGGTATGTATATACCATATCTTTTCTCGGTATGAGAACCTATAAATGTAAATGAGTTCTAGAATGTATGATAGATTTTGTAAAATAGGAAATATTGAAAGGGAATGTGGTGGGGGAACATAATGAGGGAAAAGAATAAATATGATTTGGAAAGAAAAAGAAATAGCATGTATATAGTGGGTGAGGGGTTGTGGGTGGGTAGGGATATGGGTAAAAATGAGAATTAACTCATATCATATACTGGCACAAATTCCCCAATGTTAAGTGTCATTGTGAAGTATATATAAAATGTACCAATAAAGAATTCAATTAAAAAAAGATTTATTATCTAAGAGGGCTGATATGTCATAGATAGAACTTTCTAGCTGTGTGTTCACATGGCAGAAGGGGCAAAGAAGCTCCTTTGAACTCTTCTTTAAGGGTGCTAATTCCATTTGGGAGGGCTCCATCCTCATGGTGTAATCATCTCCTAAAAGGCCCTACCTTTTAAAACTATTGCATTGGAGGTTAGATTTCAACATATCTTAATATGTTGGGGAGTAGCAAACAGGGAGTTGATGTGAACACATTTGTGATCTCAGTCTAGTTTGGAGAAAACAATTTCTAAATCCTAACAGCATCTATAATAACGCTTTAGTACTTATGGAATGCCTTTTGTTTACACATAAATGTAATCACTTTTAGACTTACATGGCTGTTTGTCATCACAATATGCCTAAAATGGAAGGAATCTGTTTCCTCAACTTGTTTAAGTCTCAGAAGTGAAGTTTCTCTGTTTTGGGTGTAGAAAAAGAAAGTCACTGATATTTAGACTACTGCAAAAGCTAGGAAGTGAATCAGGCATTTCACATAAGCAAATTCTTTTAATTTTTACATGAACTTCACAAGGTGGGGGCTATTACAATTCCATGGATTAAAGAAAACTGTATCAACCATTGAGCTAGTAATGGTGGAATCAAACCATCCCTGTTGTAATTTGGCAGGGTTTTTGTTTAGCTATACCATGTTCTTATTAATTAGTTCTTCCTCATTGAGAACAGTTCATCTGGAAGGAGGTGTGGAAGTAATCTATAGCCTTACTCAGTTATTTGTCTGACTCTGGTGGGGATGAGGGTAGTGGTGTCTAATATAGGATAGAAAGCATGATAGAATGAGTGAATTGTAACACTCTTCAATTCTAAAGGACTAAGGGGGGGTTTTCTGTAATGAGGCAATGTACTCTTCACAACCGCCCTTGTTATAATACTTTTCTTTTTCCTCTATTTTTGGTCACAAGTATGATACTAGATATGTTAATTTTTTTTTTTTTTTTTACTTTTTGCTTTTTGAGACAGGTTCTCGCTTTGTAGTTCAGGCTGGCCCTGAGCTCAGTATGGTGCCCAGGCAAGCCGCCGTGAACTCAGCAATCCTCCTGTCCCTGCCTCCCGAGTGCTGGGATTACAGGCGTGAGCCACCATGCCCAGCATTTTGCTATGTGGTGTTGGTTGTTGGTGGGCGTGAGTCTCCACGCCCAGTATTATATGTGGTTACCGGGGATCAAATTCAGGACCTTGCACTTGCGAGGCAGGCGCCGGAACCACTGAGCTAACCCTCCGGCCCTAGACATATTAATTTTTGTATGCCCCCTTCTCCCTGTAACAGCTAATTTTATATTATATAAGAGGGTTCCTTCCTTAAAATGACAGTTCCCCAAGGGATTAACTTTTATTCAATGAAATGTGGACTGTGGCAGAAATTCATTTTTGCAGTTAGTGGCTAATAAGCCTCTGATTTGCAGATTGTTAAGTTTCTAGATAAGGACATTACAGCTTTTTGATTACCACAGATGGATGGAAGCAGGATCAGTGTCATTCTTAAGAAGAGGAGGAAAAATTACCAGATTTATACTATAAATCATGTTCCTGTTTTAGTTTTATGAGTGACAAATACTCCAGTTTTCTGCTTTTACATCTGTGTTTATATTTTCAAATTTTACATTTGAGTTGATAGACTTAAATATTTGATTTTTACATATTAAAAATCTTTTCATTTTATTTTGGAAATTATAAGCTATAATGTACCCATCTGTGTCTTCATTAGGTTTCCACATACATGAAAACATCTATCTTCCACTTGTGTTCTACAAGCCTCATCATTTTAGTGATAAGTGTTGCTGAAGTGAGTACAGGGCTCATCATTTTGCAGAGTGATATTTGGGGGAAATTTTGGTTCTGAATCCCAGTTAGTCCCAAACTTACCACACCATTTGACCTTCCAGTTACGATTAGCATCAACTCCACGGCAGTGAAACTTTGCATTCCTTGATCTTGTTTTTCTCCAAAACCGATCCTATACATAATTAAGAAAACAGGCAGGGAGAAAAGCACTGAAAAGTGTATTCATGTACATTTTAGTAGCTTAAACAGTGAAGGGGTCATCTCTCTGAGGAGAGAGAGTTCTTCTGTGAACAGATGACCACAAGGCATAGAAAGAAGATTAGAATAGCACTGAAACCCAGGTTTATGGTCCAGCTTCTGCCATGAACCTCCTGTCTCCTACCCTCTCTTGCCCTTATTTCTTCACAGGCAAGGGTGAATTAATTAGACTAGATCTATAACTTTTTTATGATTGAACTAGAAAGTGCAAACTTTACATGAAATCTTATGCAAAGACCAAATAAGAAAGTGAAATAGAAAGATTAGTGCTCTAAGAAATTACTAGAATTAGTGGGCTGCCCACCAAGCACTCTACCAGTGTATGACTGATTCAGCCTTTCCAATTGGATAGCAAAGCCACTTACATGTGTCCAGCTAAAATGGTATCCATCAACATTAAACACAGGCATGATATAGAAATATAGATGATTCAACAGTTTTCTCATGGCTGGGTCACTCTTGTATGTTAGAAGAGCCTGAAAGACAAAGATGACTTTCTTAAAATGAATTGGTGCCAAATATAAATTTAAGAAAGAAGACAATAAGGAATCTTCTCTATCCATGAGAAATACCAAATGCACTCTGTTAAAAGGAATAATGTGAACTTCACTATTGTGAACTCTACCATTAGACATAGCACATTCTTTTTTTATTTATTTAGATATAATACATCCTTTATTGAGAATTTCACTTGAATTAAATTACTATCGACAATATTTTAGCAATCCTGGTGACAGATGCAGTGGGTAGCTCCTACATTTTTTTTTTTTGAGACAGGGTCTTGCTTTGTAGTTCAACCTGGCCCTCAGCTCACTATATAGCCCAGGCAAGCCTTGAACTCAGCAATCCTCCTGTCTCTGCCTCCCGAGTGCTGGGATTACAGGCGTGAGCTACCACGCCTGGCACTGTGGTATGTGCTATTGATTGCTAGTGGGCGTGAGTCGCCAAGCCCAGCATTCTATGTGGTCACTGGGATTGAACTCAGGACCTTGGGCTTGTGAGGCAGGCACCAGAACCACTGAGCTAAATCTCCGTTCCCTCCTACATTTTTTTTTGTACAAAACTGCATCTTCCTTTACATACTTTAATTCCAGAACAACAACAACAAAAAAAAACAAACAAAAACTAAGATCTCAGTACATAACATCCAAGCCTGCTGTCAGATTATGGAGGGGGTGGGGCTTGAGGCATCCTGCTTTACACACAGGGTAGGAGAAACCATTAGGCATCGCAGAGGGAGGGAGTTGGGATAGGCCCCCTCAGGCTGCTGGGAGTGCCATGGGGAAACTATCCAGAGAGAGCCCAGGTTTCCTACAGTGGAAGCTCCTAATTGACTTCTTCCATCTGAGATGTATCCTCATTCCCTTCAAGGGGAGGGCATCTCGTCAGGAACAGCAGCACTGACTCCTCCTCATCTTCACCAATGCCCAAGCCCAGCTCGATCATGTGATTGATGTGGTCGAAGTGGGTCTGGGAGGAGAGAGAAGACAGTAGTGCAGTCTTGAACACCAGCACCACCAGGTCCTTGACAGCCTTGTCATTCTTGTCAGCTTCAGCCTTTTGCCACAGTGTCTCCATGACAGGGTGGTTAGGGCTGATCTCCAGGTGCTTCTTTGCCATCATATATCACAGGGTAGGCTTGTTGCAGAGGACCTGGGCCTTCATGATCCATACCTTTTTGGCTGTCTAGCTATAGGGGCCAGTGTTGGTGCAGCAGGGTGAAGACACAAGCCTACTGAAGATGGTCACCTTCTCAACTTTCTTATCTAAGATTTCCTGTATGAGTTTACATGGTTCTCAAATTTGGTCTTTCTCTCCTCCATCTTTTTTTCCTCCTTCTCATCCTAAAGCTCCTCCAGGCCTTACTTGGTCATGGAGACCAGGTTCTTCCCATCAAACTTCTTGAGCTACTGCATACAGTACTCATTGATGGGCTCAGTCATGTACTCCACCTCGAAGCCCTGTTTTCCTTATGTGCTTCACCAAGGCAAGACATATACTCAGACAGAGATGTCATCTCATCTCCAGACTGAGAGGTATGATAGGCAGAAAGGCATCACCTGTTAGTGGAGTCTTCCTGGATTCCAAGCTTCAGATTTTTTGAGAATGTCTCATAGACTTTCTTGCAGCTCTTTATCTTCTGGCAACTTAGAAGAGCTCAGGGCAATGTTTTTGTGGATGACTTTCAAGATCTCACTCTCCTGGAGCATTTCTTTGGAGATGTTCAGGGGGCAGGTCCTCTGAGTCAACCACATTGCAGATAAAGTTTAGATACTCAGGGATCAACTCTTCACAGCTGTCCATGAAGAATATGTTATGGACATAGAGTGTGATTTGTTGTTGTTCTTCTTCTCAAATAAGTCAAAAAGAAGCTCACAGAGAAATGAGTAACAGCTTCAGCTGACATTCCACAGAAAAGGACTTGACTGCCAGGTGATCTTCCCAGTCCTTGGGGAGGTTCTTGTGGAATTCTCTATATTCTTCCTGAGTGCTGTCATCAGGGTTTCTGGTCCAAATTGGCTTGGTCTTGTTCAGTTTCTCATAATCAGTGCATTTCTCCTTAATCTTGATTTTCTTTTTCTTAGCCTCACCAGTATTGTCTGTCTGATCTGAGCCAGTGTCTTCAGTCTTGGGCTTCTTAATCATCCTTATCTTGCACTTTTTTGTCCCCTTTCTCTTCCTCTGCTTCATCATCACTGATTTCCCTTTCTTGCTCCTTTCCCAAATAGAGGGTGTGGGGTAGCCTATGACTGTGAATGCTCCTTACCACCTCTTTCACCTGCCTCTCCTCCAAGGACTCTGTCTGGTCTTCTTTGAGGTGGAGGACAAATTGGTGCCCTGGCCTCTGGGCTGTGCATGGTCAGTGTGGACAGTGAATGATCCCCCAGCAGAAGACTCCCAGGCCTAGTGCTCATCATTATTGTGATTTGTTATTACAACCATTTTCTCAAAACCAGATAAGTAGAGTAAAATCCAACACCAAATGGCCCAGTCATGGAGATGTCTGCACCAACCTGAGGAGGCTCCTTGAATGCTTTTGTGCCAGCCTTGGGCATGGTTCCCAAGTTGCTTAGGAGGTCAGCCTCGATCATGCCGATGCCTGTGGCCACCAAAGCCAGGGTGCGCTCCTGAGGGCTGGGGATGATGGCAATTTTCAGCTTTTGCCACAGTCCAATTTGGAAGAGTCTGTCAGGGTGTCATAGGGGATCTTGCCCAAGGCATCAGAGATCAATTCCCAAAGGAAAATTTCCTTGTTGGAGTAGAAGGTATTGATGATGAGAGACATGAGCTGGGCAATTTCTGCCTGGAAAGTGAGTCTCCACCTCCTCTCCATGGTGCACCACCACAGCAAGGGGTGGATGCAAGAGAGAGCAAGTTGACTCAGACCATGTCTGACACACTCACTGAACCTGGGCTGTGACTCAGGAGCTCCTCATTATTTGGCTCTGGCTGAATGTTTAGGCTGATGATGAAGGTAACTTTTACAAATTTGACTTCAAAAGTAATCATTTATTTTAGTTTCCACACAATTTTGGACAAAACAGACCTACATATAGCTGATATCCTTACATGATGCACTGTAACACAGACTCACTTGATTGTTATGACTAATTAGTATGATTCTTGAAATGTACTACATGGAGATCTTATTCTTCTCTCCTGACTTAAAATTTTTTATCGTGATATAGGTACACTTTATATACACATCATGATCACATTCAACATTGAAAATTTGTACCAGTACATGACACGACTGAATTCTCATTTTTTCCTCTCCTGCCTTTTTAATGAAAAGCTTAATAGATAATATAACTTTGCCATCCTGATTGTGGCTCCTTTGAAGCCTTGGCCCTGTGATTGGATTTTACTAAATGATATCTGACCTTGTCTTAAGATTGTACACTATATATTTGTATGCAAATAGAAAAAACATAGTATGTACTAAGTTAAGTTGAGAAAACAGGTATCTTGAAATACTGTTTCTATGGAATAGATTTTTTAAAAAAGTTTTTGATGTACTTTTATCTATTTGTATAGTAGCTTGGAGGAGTATATAAGAACTTTATAACAATGGTTGTCTCTGGGGAGGTGGAATAGGGGACAATGTGTAGGAAGGAGACGTTAATTTTAATTCATTTTGATTGCCTATATTTTCCTATATTAAAAGCACAGTTCAAAATAGCTTTCTTAAAGGACTCCACTTTATTGAGGCCTCTTTGACATACAAAAAATAGTACACATTTAATGTACACAACTTGCCAAATTTAGAAATAGGTACATTTATGGTGAAAACATGACCACAATCTATGTCATAAACACATCTATCATTTCTAGACATTCCTTCCATGTTCTTTTATCTTTTATGTGGTAAAAACATTTAACACAGAATATGCTTTTTGATCAAAATTTAAATATACAATACAAAATTGTTAATTATAGGAATTACAATGTTTAGTAGATCTCTAGACCTACATCATATAATCAAAACTTTCTGTCCTTTGGAAATGTTAATCCATTTGTTTCTCTCAATTTAATCTTTATATTTTCAATCTTCTTTTACATAAATAGAATTTATGAACCTATAATAAGCAGTATTCTGTATTTACATGTTAAAATTCTGTGCATAGAATGAAATCTGATAGAGTTTTTAAGAAACTATCACTATATTACAAATGATATGGAAAACATAGGGATAGTCACAAGAACATGAAACAAATACAAATTTTATTATATATAATTCAAATATCCATGAGATTAACCTAAATTGATAAACATTAATATAATTCTATTTTGGTCTCTTCTTTAAGGATCAATAATTTGTTGCCAATTAGATCAATAGAGCTTCCATGTATATGCTGAATTTCTACTGACTATGTGATAGCTCAGAGTAGAAGGAACTATATAGTATGTGATCACTAATACATATCCTGAAATTTTGTTTTTCTCTAATACCATAAACAGAGCTTCTTCACTGCTTGGAGGAAGTGTACAGTAGAGGACAGCAGAGACAAAACTATGTGGTTAGCTGTATCCCTCCCTATGGTTTGGGAGCTATGGCTTTCCATAGCACTCTACAGAGAGCTAGAAGAGATGGAGCAAAGGATATGGAAAAAAACAGGAAATAAGTGATAGGAAAATGTTACAGTAATTTCTGTCTTTCCTATGCTGCCCTTGAGGAGGGCAGCCCATTTGTCTCAGTCTAAACTGAGGAAGTCTCACCTTTGTTTTTGGTACCAGGAATTGAACTTCGGACCTTGCACTTGTGAGGTGGGTGACAGAATCACTGAGCTAAATTCCCAGCCCATCTCATTTTTTGGAACACAAATGATGTTAGTACCTATATGGCTTACCATATTAGAGATCTATATGAAATGTACTCATTTTTTTTGAATTCTTTATTGGTACAATTTATATACATCTCAAAATCACATATAACATTGGGAAATTTGTACCAGTATATGCCACAAGTTAATTCTCATTTTTACCCATATCCCTACCCACTCCCCCCTCCTCCCCCCTTATACATGCTCTTTTATTTTCTTTCTGTATCATATTTATTCCTTCCCCTCATCACATTCC
>PVIC010025160.1:0-25489 GCA_004025085.1 Thryonomys swinderianus
TTTTTGCTTTTTGGAGACAGTGTCTTGCTTTGTAGTTCAGGCTGGCCCTGAGCTCACTATGGTGCCCAGGCAAGCCGCCGCAAACTCAGCAATCCTCCTGTCTCTGCCTCCCGAGTGCTGGGATGACAGGCGTGCGCCACCACGTCCGGCATTGTGGTATGCGGTGTTGATTGTTGGTGGGCGTGTCTCCACACCCAGCATTATATGTGGTTACCGGTAATCGAACTCAGGTCCTTGCGCTTGCAAGGCCGGTGCCGGAACCACTGAGCTAACCCTCCGGCCCTGTATTCTTTTCTTGATGAGCTCATCTTTTACAAGGACATAGGTTAACTGGTCACTAGATCTCTGGGGAACTTATGGCAAACAATATATAAATTAAATATATATGAGATTAGAAATAAGATGAACTACAGTTAAATTGAACAAAATAGTTATTTCTTATTTATGTAAACCATCATTAATTTCTTAGAAAAGAAATCTATCAGATTTTATCGTACTCCTCAGGAACTCTAGAAAGGCCCAAATCTAATAGAAGCAAGAAATAATAAATTTCATTTTTCTTACAAAATACATTTATAACTTTGCATAATAACTTTAAGAGTAAAGCATTGGGCCGGAGGGTTAGCTCAGTGGTTCCAGCACCGGTGTCGCAAGCACAAGGACCTGAGTTCGATCCCCGGTAACCACATATAATGCTGGGCGTGGAGACACGCCCACCAACAATCAACACCGCATACCACAATGCCGGACGTGGTGGCTCACACCTGTAATCCCAGCACTCGGGAGGCAGGGACAGGAGGATTGCTGAGTTCGCGGCGGCTTGCCTGGGCACCATAGTGAGCTCAGGGCCAGCCTGAACTACAAAGCGAGACCCTGTCTCAAAAAATAAAAAAAAAAAAGAGTAAAGCATTAATCAAAACAAATTAAAATAGTCCTGTTTGAAAATGCTTCTTGTGTATTTTTTTCCTTTCTTGATAACCTGAAATTTGTTTTTTTTGTTATAAAATTCCTCATCATTGGTACATAAAATTATGTTCCTGTTAAAGAGTGCTGTGATCCAAGTTCACAACAATATTCATATATGTGAATGTAAATTGTACGTACATAAAAAGGATACCTATGCTTTTATACTATATATAATTATAAACATACTTAGGCAAATTACAAATAAAATTAAGATCTTGTGTTCAAGCACATAGTTTAAGTATATTGATGACAAATTGCTTATACATCACAACTGTTCATATATCTACACTTATATTCAGAAGGACTACACTTCGAGCTGTTTTAATTTTATGTGAAGATTAAAACAGTAATATAAATAGGGTTTTCATGGGACATTTATGAGGAAATATAAGGATTCATTATTGTTTACATTTGAATAAATCATCATCCGGCTTATAATACTACACATTCTTTTGATAAACTCAACAATACTGAATAAATAAATACATAAATAAATAGATGTCACTTCTCCAGATCAACATTACTGTCTAAGAGGCAAATTAGAATTATATTCATTTTAGAGTTGGAAACAGGGAAGCTAATTTTCAACTTCAAGCAGTTAATAGTTTGGCAGAACCAAAATTTAAATTCCTGCATGTCTACAACACTTTAGATTTAGAATTCCCCAAAAAGTCTTGGTTCAGCGGTGTGGCTGTCAGAAGGTAAGTCAATTGTAGGGATGCTATACTGAGCAGTGCACTGACCCCATGATACATTCATAGCTGAATGTGCTATTAGGGTGTAACACCTGGTCCAAAGAGTCTGTCACTGGAAATGTGAAGTGAAAGGGTAAATTTCTGTCTCCGGTTCCTTTCTTCTCTGCTTTCTTGCTGCCATGAGTTGACCTGCTTTCCTCTGCCAGACCGTTTCATCATGTCTCTACCTTGGACCCAGCTGACTACAAACAGAAGTCTTTGAATCATAAATCAAATTAAATCATTCTCCCTTTAAGGTGGATTTGTCTAGTATTTTGTACCTGTGTCAGGAAAGTGACTAATACAATTCCCAATCTAGGCATTTACCTGTCTAGTGATAGCTTGTACACTTTGTGCCATTCATTGTTGTGGTGATGATCACATTAGAGTCACAAAAGAAAGACAATGAACAGGGGTCAGAGAGTCAATGGAAAATGAAAAATCTATTCGTGTCTGAAATGAATGATTCAGCTATACATAAAAATGCTGATCTTAAGATATCCTCACACAATTAAGTGAACGTGAAAATATTCTTCAACTACATCAAGACAAAGATTAGCCACCAATTTGCTATAATATATAGACCAAACTTCACAAGCCAAAGGGCTGGGGATATAATCCTGTGGCACAGCCTTGCTCAGCATGCATAAAACCCTGGGTTCAACCCTCTGTATGATAAAATTATAAAATGACTACATCTAATGTACATATGCTAGAGTGAGGGATATGATGAAAGACACAAAAATTGGAAGTCAGGGCACCATTTTTTTGCTAATTAATGTTTTCACACATAGATATTTGTTATGCACGACTTAGTGTTAGTCCATATCACTTTAAATTTTTATCTTCTGTTCCTAATAGTGTGTGAAATAATGACTAAAGCACAGTCTCTTAAAGGACATATCTAATCAGAGATTTAATACAAAAATCAATCATTGGTATGTTACAAAGGAACAAACAGTAATGCATTATTGCATGGAATGCTGTGCTGCACTTTTTCTTCAGCACCGTAGGCTTTTCCTTTGACATCCTACAAATAATGTCCCTCTACAATAATTTTAGCCATAGAGAAGAGAATTTAGGATTATCACAAAGTCCAGTGCACTATCAGGTTTCCATTTTCCTAAGAATGAGTAATACGCTCTAAACTGCAAAACCTAAGCAAACATTATTATTCAGCAGAATCAATTACTTTTGGTAAATAGAATGTGGGTGAATGTACTTTGCTTTTCATAACAAAGTAGAAAAACGGTGAGTATACCTATTGAACACAAACCTGCTCCTGTTAACTCCCAAATCACATTTAGTCCCCATGGTGACCACTAGAGGGAGAATGTCACAGAAGCTTCAGAAAGGCATATTCCTTCTCTTGTTTAGAGACCGGATATATTTCAAGTGAGCCAGCTGAGTGATTCTGTGACCTGTCAGAGTTGCTACTCTACGAAGTAAAATTACAAACTTTGGATCTTTGTTTCACTTACTCTGAAATTTTCAGTTCTCCCTAAAATAATCCACTTACTCTCTTCATTGTCTCCAAATCCTTGAAAGTTTTGTGTCAATGGAACATGTTGAAAATATTTCTAACCAAACCCCCCTGTCTACCCCACTAATAATCAGAAAATAATTCATCTCTGATTTTACTAACCTCTTTGATTGCACAGCTACAATTAATCTCGTAGTGGCTGACTGCACTGCCAAAATATCTTTCTTTAGTTCTGTCTCCTTTTAATTTGCTTCATGTTTAATAGAGGTTTTAGTCTGGCTGATTTACAGTACAGTATGGCTATCTCCGTGTTCAGTTCATGAAGCAGATATTCATTTGAATATCCACATATTCTATAATAAATTCTGAGGCAAGAAGATAAAGTAGATGAAATGGCTATCTTTGAAGCAAGACACAAATGAAAAGAATGTGTGCTAAAAGTTGAGTGAAGATAAATAAGCATAAGATAATGAAAGAGGCTATTGGTGATAGCAAATGATGTGCTTATCCCAGCCTGGGAGAGTTAGGGAAGACTTCCTGAATGAGACAGTGCCATGCATAAGCCCTGAGACTTGAAGGAGGTGCAAAGAAGTAACCAAATAAAGAAGTATAGTAGGGTATGAGGATAGCGGGTACAGGAGGGCAAGGCTCCAGGCAGAGAGAGCATCATGCACAAAGTAGGAACCCAAAGTGTGTACATTTAAATACTCACTTGTGAGCGCAGCCAGTGGTGATTCTGAAGTGGTGCAGGCAGTGAGGAAGTGGACTATAGGGAGTCAGTCTAGTAAGAAGCTATGCGTGATGAGGAATTTTTCAAGAATCTGGTTAACATTTTTAGGCTAATATTAGAAACAATGGCCTTGGGTTAGAAGGGGAGGTTGGTCCATGGTTCTGCCAACTACAGGGAGTCGGGAAATTCTATCCAGAAGTTACAGTCTGGAAAATGTAATTGAGTCAGGCTGAAGCAAGTCATATTAGTTTATCTCAGTTCATACCTTTGTCTCTATCTTTTCCTCCTAGTGTCATGCTAGGCTTTATGCTCCTGAGTAACACAGGGAACATTTCACCAAATGGGAACCTAGTACCCTGCAATCCACTCTCAAGTCACTCTCAGACTGCTAACGCTTCCACCCAGAGGCTCAGTTCTAAGAACTGAGGCCCTGCTTTTTACACCGTGACCAGGCGACCTGTCTTCATAATGCTGTGGGGTCAAAGCCACTCATTCTCGGCATCTCTGCCTGTTCAAGTCAGCCCTTGTTCCCCAAACTACCCCCTTTCCTGAGCTGCATCTTTACAAGGGATTGACAGACGTGTCTGTGACTGCTGCTTGTCTTCCTTTGGGGCTCCCTTGAGGTGCCATAACTGTAAATCTTCACTTTAATATGGTTCTGCTTTTTTCTTGACATGCTGTTAGATCCCCTGGCTCCACCCTCAGCTACAACAGCTTGGGGAGACCTTGTCTCCACGCCACACCAGAAACCTCAGGAACCCGTTTCAGGTCTCAGGTGCAGAGCCCACTGTGCAAAAGTGAAAGTCAGATCTGCATTCAATTCTTCACAAGTTAACAAACCATTACCACATGGTTAGCCCAAAGTAATTTTTTTATAAATTCAGAAGAAATAATAGTTTGATCTTTCTCAAAGTGTTTTAACTAAGAAAACTATAACCATTCTATTATGTAGAAGATACTTTGAGGTTTTATACAAATGACAACCATCAATTCAAAATAGAGACCCAGATTATAATCTCCCTGCAGCCATCCTTATGTGGGTTCTCTGGTAGGGCAGCTGGAAGAGTTAACTAGACAAAAAATAATAGGTAAAAGAAAATGCTAGACTTGTGGTACCTAACTGAAGGAAATAAAGGAAAGGGTTTGAAATCAAATAAGAAGGATGCCTAACAAGCAGAAGTACAAGAATCAAGAAGAAAAAGGATTATTTTAAAGGGTGCCTTGTTGGGGGCAATGGGTTCCTGGACAGGCTTTGTAAAATACAAGAATGACTTTGGGATTATAAACAGAGGCTGAAATTGAAGGAAATAAATTCTCTTGTTCTATACCAAGAGAGACATGTCAAACATGACACGATTCTCTACAACCATGTATGGATTTTATTAACAAGCATGAACAGAGGGGGGGATGGGAAGAGGAGATGGCAAGGGAGGCAAAAGAAGGGAGAGGAGAAGGGAAAAGGGAGAAGAGCGGAAAGACAAGAAAGGAGGAGGAGACAGGAGGGAGGGGAGAGAAGTGAAAGAAGATAAAAGGAGAGGAAAGAGAAAGGAAAAGAGGGCACAAGAAAGGACAAAGGAAGGAACATTTTAGCATACTGTGAGGTAGACTTTAAAACAGTGTATCATGAGAGAAAATGAAAAATAAGAAGGTAATCTCCACGGTTCTGTGCAAGGAGAGTTAAGTGACATGAGTTCCAGTTCCAACGCTCAAGTTTTGAGGAACCAACTAAATTTAGCTTTTCTCAGTTATATTACTTTGAAATGAGCTGATGACTGCCTAATCTCCAAGGCCTTTCCTACTCTAAATCTCTATGTGTTTTTCCCACAGTAATTAACAAAGTCTGATGTAAAGGGCTTTTATTTTGTGAAGGTTAATCACACATTAACTTGAGATTATGTTTTGATTACAGAAGACTACAAAAAAGTATTCACTCTTGCTGCACTCCTATTAAGAAATGAAACTGTATTCCGAGATACTTCTGACTTAAAGGACTTAAAATGATAAACACATCTTCGAGAAAATGGTCAGCATTAACCATAGATATAAGATTGTCATTGTATTAATTTTTCTAATTTTGTAAAATCATGATCTGTTGGAAATGGACAACAGTCTACCACAGAGCTTAGATTTCAATCCATGTTATAGTTCATAAAATACTTAAATACACAGTATCTTATTTGAACATAAAAAATAACTTGTCTGTAGCCCAGTTATCCTCATATCATAGAGTAGAATACTTCATAGCATTACTGCTTAGTCTTCTGACTACCTATTGAACATTGTGAACATACTATAGCCTTCAAGAAGCCTTCACTTAAGGCAAATGGTTGTCTATAAGTTTAAATAAAAACTAAACATTATGTAAAAGTGAAATAATTCTACAAATGTATTTGTTCTGCAAATTATATAATTATTATATGGAAATACAGGAACAGAAAGTGGAGCCAGCTCAATAAATTAACACTGAAAACATTTTCTTGTCTAACTACTCTCTGTTATCTGTATAAGAGATAAGTAGTAAGTCAACAACAACAAAACCAATGAACTCTGAACTATCCTGTGTCTTGAAAAACCTTAGTAGTAAAGAGACACAGGCCAACAGCTTTAAAAAATTAAATTTCAATACCATTTCAATAGATATTATGTAACTTGTATCCATATTAAAAAGTCACTCCATTTTGTATTATATCTGAATGATTCAATTATGTAGAAAAACAACAAAAACATGGACCTATGGTAATCTGACCTCTTTCCCAACTTAATTTAAACGATTTTGGCTGTTAACATATTTTGCAAACCATAGGAGACTGAATGTTTTCTCTATATCTATTAAGTACTACTCTGAAAATTTTTGTGAGATTCCTAACTCGCAAGGTAGTGGCTCTCCTTTCTGTGTGAACATCAGAATTATCAAAAAGTAAGACATAACCTAAGCACAGACCCATTCTCAAACTAATCAAAAGGTAATTTCTGTCTTAGGAATGTATGGCTTTTTCCAAAATCCTCTCCAGCTGACAGTACAGTAGAGCCACAGGTATGAATTGTCTAACTCAGATGTATTTATAAGTCTCTTGGAGATCTCTTCTTAGTGCAGATTTTGACACCATCAGATAGACCCTTGCATTCTGCTTCATAACAAATATCTGCCTAGTAAAGATCTCTGCCTGTGGGTGGCACTTTTGTAGCAAGATCTTTCCTTAAGGGTGGCCCAGACTTGTAACATTAGCATCATTTACAGACTTGTTAGAAACACAAATTCTCAGACCCCAATGGAGCCATTCACTAAAATTCACACAACTGGATGCATATGCCTAGAAAGCCAAGGAAACTTTATGCCAGTATAGCACTTTACAGTTCAAGAAATTTTTCCATTTTACCTCTTTGAGCTTCTTAAAACAACCTTGTGGAGTAACTAAAATAGTTTCAGCATTTAGAACATGAAACTGCAGCTCAAAATAATTCAGGGATTTGCTCAAAGTCATGGCATACAAAGATAGATGCACATACAGAGCTCATGTCTTCTAGTCTCAGAAACCACCAGGCAAGAGATTCAGAGAGGAATAGCACAAATGGCTTAAAATCATAAGGAATGGCCTAGCAGAGAGGGATCTCTCAGGCTCAGGTGATGACAGGGAGAGGGAACAGCACATTCAGGCAACTTCCTCTCAGATGAGTCACAGCTGTTTGTACTTGGAACTCTCAGAGACCACAACAAAATACATTAATCCTTTTTGACCTGATTTCGTACTTATGTGGAATCAGCCCTGAGAAATACAAATGCCTAACACCAAATGACTTAGTGGATGAGTCATCGCCATTGCCTGGTCCCTCCACAATTCTACAAATAATTCTTCTGAAGTTGAGCTACATAGGACAGGAAAATCTCCTTTCCTATATACCATGCTTATGCATTTATACTTATGTCTTCCACATCGATAGAAACGTAACCACAATTTGTATTTGTCTCATGAGAGCTGCTTGCTATATTTCTTAGGCCAGAAATGGCAACAAAGGATATAACTTGCAGATCCAGAAACATTCTTTAGTAAAATATATATAAAATATCACACACCTAAATGACATATGGGATGCTATGCTCCTTTATTATACACCACACATATTATATAAAGAATATTACAGGCAAAAGGTGATCCGTAAAGTATCAGTATATATATTACCAGTATGTTTAGGTTACCGTTAGTGGTTTAGCTACCAAATAAATAAAACCTAATAATTGTCACCAATTCCTTCTGTAGGCACACAAAGTTTGTTTTCAAATAATGAATTATAGGGAGCAGGAAAGCACATATCATATCAGGCATCTGTCTGTTGACATTTTCTCAGTGAACATAGGCATTCCAGATGCCTTATAGAAGAGAAACCATTCTTTTCCCTTGAAATCAGTACTGAAATTTTACATGTTATTTTCAGATAATCACATATTTCTTTTGTTATTTCTTCCCTTCTGCTCCTTAGTTTAGAAATAAATAGAGAAAATTGAAAATTTGGGAAAAGTAGAAATTATCTTTCACTTAGATACTTAATTTCTTTGGACACTTCTTATCAGGTATGTTTATAGATGTGTTACATATGTATATAACTCCTCAAAGTGAATGGAACTACTAAGTACTCCAAACATGTTCTAGTAAGAATTAAAAGGAAAAAGGGCAAAAATATCATATTGTCCTAAAGCATTATAATTTCCCTACAAATATCAGGATTATATAATAAATAGAATTGTAATATTTTAAATTCAGAAGTTTTAAAAATGGATTGTGAAGCCCTTGGATTCTGTCATAGATACACTTACAAAGTTCAGATATATATGTATCTGTAATATTTACTGAGTAAGCTTAAGAAAAGTTATATAATAACATATGCATTTATGTAGCCAGTATGGTTTTTTGGGGTTATTTTATAATACTCTCCTATGTCTTACTAATATTGAAAATATGGTCAGTGAGACCATTAAAGATGAAAGTTCAGTTCAGAATAATATCTATTTCCCTTTTATCTTTGACTTATCAAGACAGTTACTTGGTCTTCACCATTCAAGATGAAGAAAGAGGAAAACCTCATTGGTGTTAGTGTTCAGGTTTAAGGGTTGAAAGAATCACTGCCAGAAATATATCCAGTAAGTAAAGAAAGGCTCTTTCTTTGGGTGTGACACTGAGGCATACGTGTGCTACTGAAAAAATACCTGAGGCTGCATGTTGAGCAAAATCTTATGGGTTAGCTTGTAGCATCTTTCCCATGGATAGAAAGGTAAATGCAGAGACTCTGCTTCATTCTACCTAGAAGAGAGCCCACTGGTGACACCTAGGAAAGAGCCACTCCTAGCTGATTGTCCACTGTACTTTGATTATGTGTCCTTAGGAAGGAAGTTGGCTCTGAGACATAACAAGGCAAGCTGTGCATATATCAGGCTCTCTCTGTCTTTCCCTCAGGTTTTCTCACTGTACTTCTGTTGTCTTTATTATTTTTTAAACAGAGAGAAATTGATGTGCAAGACTAAAGTACACATTCCTATCATGATGAACAATTATACCAAAGAGTATAATTATACAAAAAATGAGCATTACTCCCTAAAAAAGAACAACTGTTTCATGGAAGTAAGGCAGCAAAGACAAATGTTTTGGAGATAAGCCGACCAAACTCTGTCGCTGGACCACCAGAAGGACAAACCTCCCTTGTCTCCTCTTGCCATTTCAGATTATTCAGGGCCACAAACTCACTGAGAGAGAACTTTTCTCTCTTTGCCATTTCACTTTCTCGGTGCCAAACATCTACTATGGCTTCCAATGAATCAAGTTCTCCTTCCTCTCCTCCCCTGGAGGCTACACTCCCAACAAATGTCACAAATAAAGTGGAAGCGTGCCTTTCCCAGGCTAGACTTTTAAACAGAAGCAAGAGCACCATTCTTCACCAGGAAACTGACCCACAAAGCTTACTGGATTCAGTCAGAGACTGAGAAGAAGGTCAGCTAAGAAAACAAAGGGAACTTTCCCCATAATTCCCTCTGATAGAGTTCTACCAACCCCAAAATAGACCCTGTCCAAGGCACAGGAAATAAAACTAGAGGGCATGTTAGGTGAGGACTCAGCAAGCAGTGGACTCTCATAGGTGCCTTATTTACATGCTCTGTTTGTCTTCTCTTTCCCAGAGAAAAATTCATTCTATATTTATTTATTTCCTTTTTGTTACCACCACCTTTTCCACACTGTACTGTCTACTAACATGTAACACTGTAAAATTTCTCTTGAGCCATGCATACACAGAAGCATATCATTATTATATACAGGTAACACATTTGAGTCATTTCAAACCACCTCCCTTAGACATAGACCTCTAGCTAAGTAGGTCAAAGTATAAGGATACCTTCATTCCTCTGAATTAATATATATATATATATATATATGCTTAATTTTTAGATTACTTATATCTTAGATTAAGATCTTAGATTAAGATATGTCATGCTGACTTAGACCTTGCAAACTTCACAAATATTTCAACATAAAAGTTATACATTTGGAACATTCATTTTTATATTCAGCCTTATATTTCTAGAGACAGCATAAATCAATATAGAGTGATTTCCTAGTAAAGAGTTAATGTTAGGAATATGAATGTTAGCAGTTAAAATGGCATGCTTGTGTGTTTGCAAAAACATTTCCTGCATTATATCCAAATCCCTTTGCAAACAGATAAATTACTCCATAAATCTTATTACTCCGTGCGGATAAATCACACATGTAGGTTTACAAAGCTGAAGAAGTAGAAGGGAAAATCTGCTGTGAGTAGTAGGATCTTTGGGATTCATAATCACCCAGTGCTCAGGAAATGAGGAAAGGAGCACTTAACACATTAGCTTCCTCTTACTTTTTACAATCTGGAACAACACAGACACAATACACAAGGCATACACCACACCACACCACACCACACACTTTCCTCTCTAACAAGGCTAGAGATCCCAAAGCAGGACACTCAGTGACAGCCAACCAAATTTATTTCTGAGGAAAGAAGAGAAAACTTTGCTGCTGTAGGCAGCTCTGCTACAGAACTGCTCCCTGACGCCCCGGGCTTTATGCACTATCAGCTCCTTGCACACAGATTAGAGGTTTATTTTCTATTGCATACTGTTTTTTATTGCCACTGCCAGCAATATTAGCTGGATAGACAAACCGACACTAGGTCATTTTATTTGGGAGAAATGAGATTTTAAAAGATCTCCAAGGACGGTGTTTTCTTTCTTTCTTTCTTTTATTATTAGCTACCAGAAATTCAAGGAAAGCTGGGAAGTCAAGGGAGGAAAAGAAACAGAAGAAATGTGAAGCTTCTTCTGGATGGAATTATGACTGGGTGCCGTTTGAGTCTCTCTGGCTTGCTGTCCCTTGCAGGGGTCAAACTCCCAAGGACTTGGAACTTTTGCTTTCTATATTTTAATCCAGAACACTATTTCAGAGTTTGGCAGAGCTGCGGGGAAATAAGACTTTGAAGTCAATAATCAATTTGAAATATTCATTTTATGGCAGGTTAATTCTTTCCCAGCCTCTGAGCTTAACAGTCCTATTCTTAAAGGCCATCAATTGAGAGAAATCTTTTTTTTTTTTCTTCCTCTCTTCATTGTGGTGCTGATTTCTAGCCACATTCCAGAAAAGGCTGGGTAACTAACCAGAGTTCTGAGATTGATTTATTCCCCTCTGTGTCAATTACAAGAGCTTTACAAAAAGTCTTCTCTCAGAACTACTACTAAGACAGTGAGAGTGCTCTGATGGGTGTGCAGGGACACACACACACACACACACACACACACACACACAGGGAGGGGAGGGGCAAGAAGAATGCAAGACATGGTCCACTGTCTGTGAGCCATAATCTAACAACTCTTCTTTCTGAATTAAGGAACCTCAACAAAACTCTGAAGTGCAAAGCAGCTCTACAAAAGCAAGAACACTGCTCAAAAGCCACTCAATGCCCACGGCGAAGTTAGGCTCCCATGACCAGACAAACAGCGTCCCAAGAATCAAGCAACATTTCACCAGCACCACTGACTCTTGAGAGGAAACCAGAATGCTCCTGAATTTTGTTGACTGTAAATCCACTAGTCAGTGAAAGACACACACACACACACACACACACACACACACACACACATATCCCATAAGCCTGCAGCACGGAGATCAGGCACCCACGTATGTCTCACACACAAACCACACACACACACACACACACACACACACACATCCCCCCCCCCGCGCGCGCACACACACACGCGCGCGCGCGCGCGGCAGAAAAGTTGCCCAAAAGCCCTACCTGAGGATGGCCGTGTCCCCCTGTCTCACGGTGATGTTGTCCGTGCCTCGGTTAAAATCCACGCTGCGAACGGGCAGTCCTGTGGGGAGAAGGCAGAGCAATCTCAGTAGGACCAGCGGCAACTGTTTCCGATCCGGCTGCACTCGCCCGACCATGGTGGCCACGCCGAGATCGCTGGCTGGGCTCCGGAGGGCGCGCTGCTCCGCGGAGAGAGGGTTCTACCCGGCCGGCGCACCGCGTTCCAGTTTGTGCTCTTCCCACTTCGCCTCTCTTTCCCTCGCTCAGGCTCTTCTCCCTCTAAGACTTAACAAAGCCCCGCTAGAAACCCAAGCGGGCTGAGGGAGAGTGGAAGGAACCAGATTTGTAAAAGGACTGCACGAACAGACAAGCCTCTTCCAAGGGTGCAGAGCAGACTGCCAAACGCAGCGGCGCTTCCCGGTCTCAGCGCGGTGGAGGCTCCTCTGCCGCGGGCGGGCGGGCGGCGCGGAGCTGAGCGCCTTCCCTCGGTAACCCACTTTCCCAGGCGGGCGGAAGCCGGCCAGAGTCCGTCAGTGAGTGTGAAGGAACAGCCCCGCAGAGCCCCAGAAGCAGCCCAGAGTCTCTGCCTTCCTCCCTGCCCTGTTTCTGCCTCCAGTCCCACTCCCTCTCTCCTAGGCGCCTCCCCCTCCCCACCCGTGGCCAGCAGCCCCTCGGCCGTCCCTCCCCCTTCCTGGCGTGGCCCCTCTGCACAACTGCCCCTTCAGCAGAAGCCAGCCTCAGTGAAGCCCGGTGAGCCTGTGGGTTGTCAGGACAACAACTCCGTCGGAGATCAGAGGCCTGGCTGATGTCCTTAAGCACAGGGAGTGGAGCTCCGAGGTACTGTGCAAGACGGGAGCAAAGGGACTTAAGCTAGTGCGGCAGGGAAAGGAAAAAGAGCAGCGAAGGGGATGAGCAGAGGGAGTAGAAGAGCAGAGCCTGGGAGCAGGGACTGCAGTCCTGGAAGATGGGACGAGGGCTGTAAAACACAGGAAACTTGGTACTGGACTCAGATTAAAAGCCAAAGTAGATTTCAAACTAAACCTTCCTAAATGGCTTCTCAGGCTCACGTGGTATTCACCCTTCTCTCCCCTACACTTCCTGTGAGGGGACTGAAAAGGTTTACTCTCTGTCCTTTCTGCACCCCTCCCCCTCCTGGAAGCCCCCTTCTGAAAGATGGATTGGAGACAATGCTGGTATTGAGTGGTCTGGGGTGTGAATGCCTGGCTTGTCTTTTCCAAGTGCCAGCCTCAGCAGCTGATCCCTGATCCCTAAATCAACCTCACTCACCAGGAAACCCTCACTCACTCCCACACATGAGCAATGGCACTAAGCATGGCTGTTTAAAAGGCAAATTGCTGTTGCTACCCAAGTTCCACTGGCTCTTGCCTCTCAAAAATGTCCTCATGCAAGGGAGTAGATTTATATAGCGGAAGGCCTGTCATTTGCAGGGAGACACCCAAGCGCATACAGCACTCTACAGAATGCCAGACAGTTTAGCATCATTTGTCACTCCGACTCCACGAGCCAAGCCAGAGATGAGGCCCTTAACAGCCCATGCTGCTAGTCACTCACAAGAGAGCCTCAAACTCTTAGATACTCGGCACTGATGCTGCAAATAAAAGATGTGCTTGGACCAGCCAATACTTTCTGTTCCTCCCTTTAAATTTTATTTACTTAAATAATTAAAGCAAAAACCTAACAGTATAAAATACTACAGAATGAGTTATAGTCATTTCCTCTTGTTCACTTTCTGAAACCCACTGTACCTATTTGCAGGCAAGACATACTTCCAATTTCTCCTTCCAACAAGACCCTGGCAAAGGAGGAAGCATAAGGATGGAGAACTGAGGTTCTCCAGGGCTTTGAGCAATAAAATCTACCTGAGCCCCTCAGAATAATCACACTCGACTTCCTTTTGGCTTCTGTAATCCAGCAAACTTTTGGGCTGGAGTTATTGCTTCTGGGATGGCACAGAAAGCCTAAGAAAGGCTGAAGCCAGCTCTAATCCCATAAAGAGTGTCTGAGTCATTGTTGTGATTCCCTTCTACATCTGTGAACCAGAAGAACTCCAAGTGAGGAGGCTGCATCTCTGGATTCCTTGCCCTAGACTACATTTTGGTCACGAATGTTCCACGCGTGTCCAAATAAATGCGGAATATATACATACACAAAAACATAGAGATACCAACCTCTTATTTATGCAAATGTGGAGCCAAGCATATTTGCAAGTATAACTTAACAATAAATAAGTGGAAGATGTTTGAGAACCCTTATCAACCTATCAAATATCAAACGAATGCAAACCCAGTGGAAGCACTTACTGTGTTGTTACCTGCCCTGTTCTCCAGAAGGTTCAAAGGATTTTTCTTCAGCTTTTTATCAGTTTAAAATGTTGGTGAATTCTTAGAGATTAGGTGAGGAGAGAAAGGAAGACTTTCTGTTTTAAAAAAGACTTTAAAGGGCCAGAGATTTAGCTCAGTGGTTCCAGTGCCTGCCTTGCAAGTGCAAGGTCCTGAGTTCCATCCCAGTAACCACATACAATGCTGGGCGTGGTGACTCATGCCCACCAGCAATCAATACCACATACCACAGTGCAGGGAGTGGTGGCTCATCCCTATAATCCCAGCACTGAGGAGGCAGAGACAGGAGGATTGCTGAGTTTGAGGCTTGCCTGGGCTACATAGTGAGCTCAGGACCAGCCTGAACTACAAAGCAAGACCCTGTCTCCAAAAAAAAAAAGACTTTAAAATATCAGAATTTGTCACATATTCAAGGTCTATAAAGTCAATTAATTTTCTCTGTATTGTACATTCACATAAGTCAAAGTATCTCCTCCCAGGACTTACAAGCAGTCTATAGCTAAGATGTCAGTGCAGTTCTACCACTAAGTAGTAACTCTTTGCTGTTGAAAACTTTGACTCTGTTTCAGCATAAGAAAAAGAATGGTTAGCTGGGTATGGTAGTGCACACTTGTAAACCTAGCAGTGGGGAAATTGAGGGAGGATGATCACTGCAAATCGGAGGCTACTCTGGGCTACACAATGAGTTCCAGGCCAACCTACTCTACATAGGGAGACTCAGTCTCAAAAAAAAAAAAAAAAAAAAAGCCACTTTAACTGATTAGTTGATTTAGGAAACTCATAATCGGAAAAGGGTGGAATAGTAAGTGCTAACTGCACAATTTTTCTGGGATACAGTGCAGATAACCTTGAGATCATCAAAGAGAAGCCCCCAAGAACAGTGCAGAGGGCATGAAAGCATGCGAGCATGCAGGGAATGGACTGAGAGGAAAAAGAAGATAAGATCCATTGTTACAGGGGAATTGGATGAATCTCACAGAACAAAGGCATTCCACTGAGCCCCAGCAGGAATCCAGGATCTGAAAAGACAACCTAGCTTTTCTCTGAGAAACAGAGTTCAGGACCTGAAACACGACAGCCCTGTACAACTGGAGGCAGTGGTGAAATCACCAGACACTTTCCCACAACGGGCCACTCTAGAAGAAAGAAATTAGTAAGCGAAGCCCCGCCATCAGCAACCAGGGCGCAGCCACCATTTGGGGCAGAGGCGCAAACCTCAACTCCTACAGTCCAAAGGTGCTGCATATCTCCAAGGCCTCACAGTGGTGGAGAGAAAAGAAAGGGAAAAGCTGCCCTGACAAGGTGGACTGGGTATGGGACTGTTGGCAGCTGGTCAGCAGACTGAGGGAATTTATATCAAAAAATAGAAACCCAGTTCACCCAAAGTGAATAGCAGCCAGGTCACATCTACCATTAAGGAAGACCCACTGCCTTATTCCCACCCTATGGTCCCTCCCACCTCGCCCCCCTGCTCCTTTCTTTCTCTTCTCTTCCAGGGATAATTTGCTATCCTGAGAGAAAGAAGGGAAGATATGAACAGCCACAGTGGACTGTTGGCAATGGGTCAATAGATTGAGGGTATTTATGCTGTGAAATAGAAAACAAGTAGAGCTAAATTCTGATCCCAGGTCCTCCCATGGCCTTGAGTAAAAAAAATTGGTGAGCCAGGCGTGGTGGGTCATGCCTATAATCCCAGCACTTGGGAGGCAGAGACAGGAGGATTGCTGAGTTCAAGGCTTGTCTGGACTACATAGTGACTCAGAGCCAGCCTGAACTACAAAGCGAGACCCTGTCTCAAAAAAAAAAAAAAAAAAAAGTTGGTGACACCCACTTTACTTTGTACGATATATGGGGGCAAAAGGGGGTTGGGTTAATGTCAGGAAGGCAATACTACCCCCTCACTGGAACACTGGACACACACAAAAAGGTAAAACAGGAGCTGAGAGAGCTCTGCCTACAAGATCACAGATGGGGGTTTTGTGTAAGAGACATAGAAAAGACTGCTGTTTATGAAACAGACCCAGATCTCAACCCCAATAGTCAGAAAGTTGAAGACCAAGGGAACAGATAAGAGGGACACTGTCGTGAAAACCCAGCAGATTATCGCAGTTGCTATGCTGGTGGGATTAGTACCTTCTGCTGAAGCCTGGATATGTGGAGGAAGGCAAGTTCAAACCAGCATGAGAACTATGTAGCCTTCAAACTTCAGGAGATCTAGGAGCTAAATTCTGGCTGGAAACCAGCTGGAAGCTCAGTGACCTTTGGCGGCTCACTGAGATTATCTCACTTGGATTCCCAGGCTGCTGCCCACGTTGTCTACCAGTGACACAGACATACACTTTGAGCGGGATACCCTGTTTGCTCGTTTTGTTTTGTTTCTTCCCTTTCCTTCTTTCTTTGTTCCTTTCCCCTCTCTTTCTCTTCATTTCTCTCCTTTCTTGTCCCTGCTATTCTGTACTTTTTTCTTTTCTTTTTCTTTTTGCTTAATTGTTCTTATTCTTATAGGACGATGCATACAGTTTCTGGTTGCCCTGTTGCTCTGTTCTATATTTATTCCCTCTTCCTCCAGTCTTCACCAGTTTCCCAAGTTTCACCAGTTTTACCTGAATTTACTGTGACTCTGGTCCTTTCTACCCTCACTCTCTTCTTTTATTTCTCTATTCCCCTCACTCTCTCTCTGTCTTCTACTCAGATGGAACCAGTGACATACGGTAAACATATTTCTGGTGAGTCATTAATCTTGACATGTGTCCACACATCTAGTTCATAAGCTTAACAGAGTCAGAACAGTGGTTGCCACAGTTTGTCATTCTCTAGACTGCGTTTGACCCACTTGTTGATAGTAATTATATTTAGCCACGGTAACACAATTGTTCTATTCAAGGGTCTTTCCTGGTGCTCCAGAACTGAGATTCCTCAAGGGCCATTTGAGACTCAAGGCCCAGTGCCCAACTGTATATGGAAGATGATTCTGGAAGTAGCCATTCCCTAAGGACTCTACATATTAGCAAAAAAAATACTTGCAACAAGCATTTTACAAGCAGCAACCCAGAAGTTAAATGAAAAACATCAACAACAATAAAAAATAGAAATGGGAAGAAACTTAAATAAGACACAAACCCAGAATTCCAGATCACAGAAGGGAAATTTAGAAAGCAATGAGATGGAACAGCTGAAATTCAATCACCTGACATGGCAATAAGAGGATCTGGAAAAAATGAAATCAAAAGTAATTTCTCAGACAACAGAGATAGTGTCTATAGTGAAAAATATGATTAAAAACTCTAAAGAACAAGTCAAGGAAATGATGGAATCCTGGCATACAAAAGTAATGGAATCATTAAACAGATTCAAACAGATTTCCAGGAGATCAAAAACTCCACTGAAAGCTTATGCAGCAGACTAAGCCATTGCAAAGACAGAGTATTAGACATAGAAGACAGGATTGCAGTAAGTGACTGGGAAATATTTCTCAAAAATACCAGGGGAGCCAGGCGTGGTGGCTCATGCCTGTAATCCCAGCACTCTGGAAACAGAGGCAGGAGGATTGCTGATTTTGAGGCTTGCCTGGGCTACATAGTGAGCTCAGAGCCAGCCTGAACTACAAAGTGAAACCCGGTCTCAAAAAAAAAAAAAAAAAAAAAAAAATTGACAGGGAAAAACAATACTTTCACGACAAAGATCACCTGAGAAATTTCATGAATAAACAGCACTCCAAAATATTCTAAACAATATCCTAAAAAAAGACACAAAGATTCACAGCTACATGAGGCCTAAGAGAGTAAAACTATTAGGCAAGGCAGAGTATTAAATGGAAAAGAGTAAAAAATAAAAGAATCAACAACAGGAATATCTCATGACAAAAATAAGTGAATACATATCAGTTATAACCATCAGATATTAATGGCCTCAATTCACCAACAAAGGAAACAGACTGGCAGAATGGATTAAGAAGCAAGATCCAACAATATGCTGTATTCAAGAAACAAGTTTAATTTAAAAAGAAATTCATAGATTGAAAATAAAAGGATGGAAAACAATGTTCCATGCAACAGGAACTCACAAAAAAACAAACAAAGAGAACGAGAAGTGGTAAACAAAGTAGATTTTAAACCAAAATTAATGAGGAGAAACAAAGAAGGTCATTAAATCCTTGTAAAGAGAACAATCAAAGGAGGAAGAAATGACAATTATAAATACATATGCACTTAACTATATAAAAATATTAATGGAAGTGAAAAAAACAAATAAGCACTAACAAAAACTGCTAGTGGGGGCACTCAGTACCCACTATCACAAATAGATCAACTATACAAATCCAACAACAAAACAGTAGAATTGAAACAAACGTTTGAAGAAATGGACTTAGTAGATATTTGTAAAGGGTTCCAGAGAATCCAAATTTTTCACTGCACATGGGTCATTCTCCAAAGTAGACACATATTAGCTCATAGAACATGTTTAAGTAAATGCAAAGGAAATGAAGGTATCCCACAATCCAATGAAATTGCAGATCAGTGGCAGAAACCATAAGATCTTCACAAACACCTGAAAAATGTCCTGAATAACCAATAGATTATAGAGGAAATTTAAGAAGAAATTAGACAGTTTTTATAATTAAATGATAATGCCAGTACTATGTACAGAAATTTATGGAACAAAAATAAATTCTATAAGGGAAATTGATAGCAGTTAATGCCCAAAGTAGGAAAATAGAGCAAGCTCAAATAAATAAACTCATGCTGAACCTCAATCTTCTATAAAAAGAACAAAACAGACTCAGAGCTCATACAAGAGAGGATATTATAAGGATGAGAAGAGAAATCAATGCAATGGAGACTAAGTGAATGTGAAAAAAAAATCAATGAAATGAAGAATTGGTTCTCTGAGGGCCGGAGGGTTAGCTCAGTGGTTCCAGCACCTGCCTCGCAAGTGCAAGGTCCTGGGTTTGATCCCCGGTAACCACATGCAATGCTGGGCGTGGAGACTCACGCCCACCAGCAATCAATACCACATACCACAGTGCCAGGCGTGGTGGCTCACGCCTGTAATCCCAGTACTAGGGAGGCAGAGACAGGAGGAGTGCTGAGTTCGAGGCTTGCCTGGACTACATAGTGAGCTCAGAGCCAGCCTGAACTACAAAGCGAGACCCTGTCTCAAAAAAAAAAAGAATTGGTTCTCTGAAAGAATAATAAAATTGACAAACATTTAGGTAAATTTATCAAAAAAAAAGTAAAATTTCAAATCCATGTAATTAGGAATGAAAAGGGAGTAATCATAATAGATCCAGCAAAAATTCAGAAGATGGTCAATACCTACTTTGGGAAACTGTACCCCAATAAAATGGAAAACACAGAAGAAATGGATAGATTCATAGACACATATGAATGACCAAACGAGCCAAGAAGATATAAAAATGCTAAATACCCAATACAATCAGTGAAATTCAAAATATAATTAAAAGCTGACCAGCAAAGAAAAGCTCTGGTCCTGATGGATCACTGCTGAATTCTACAAGAAATTTAGGAAGAAATAATGCCACTACTTCTCAAACTATTTAATGAAACTGAAAGAGAAACAATACTCCCAAATTCATTCTCAAAAGCAACCATTACTTTGATTCCAAAAGCAGAGAAAGACTCACCCCAAAAAAGGGAACTATATACCAATCTCCCTAATGAACATAGATGCAAAAATCCTCAATAAGATACTGGCAAATAGAATACAGAGGATCATCAAGAAGATCATACACCCTGACCAAGTTGGATTCACACTAGGGATGCAAAGATGGTTCAATAAATGTAAATCAATCTATGTAATACACTATATTAACAGAGTCAAGGACAAAAACCCTATGATCATCTTAATAAATGAAGAAAAAGCTTTTGACAAAATCCAACACCTATAAAAAATCTAGAAATTTTGGAATAGATGACCTCAACCTCATAAAAGCCATCTATGACAAACTAACAGCTAACATCATACTAAATGGTCAAAAACTATTATCTTTCATGCGAAATCAGGAACAAGACAAGAATGTCCACTATCACCACTCCTGTTCAATACAGTTCTGGAAACCTTAGCCATAGCAATTAGATGAGCGAAAAAAATAAAGTTATAAAGGTAGGAAAAGAATAAGTTAAACTGTCACTAATTGCTAGTAATATGACAATCTATATAGAAGACCCCAAACACTCTACAAACACAGCTATACTTAATTTGCATATTCAACTGAGTAGTTGAATACAAGGTCAACACTCAAAAATCTGTAGCCTGATTTTTGAATATGTATATCAGACTCAATAAGAGAGGAATTGGTGAAACAATTCTTTTTCTGAGACAGGGTCTTGCTTTGTAGTTCAGGCTGACCCTGAGCTCAGTATGTAGCCCAGGCAAGCCTCAAATTTAGTAATCCTCCTGCCTCTGCCTCCTGAGTGCTGGGATTACAGGCGTGAGCATCCAAGCCCAGCACTGTGTTATGTGGTATTGGTTGCTGGTGGGTGTGAGTCACCATGCCCAGCATTGTATGTGGTTACCGGGGATCAAACTCAGGACCTTGCGCTTGCCAGGCAGGTGCCAGAACCACTGAGCTAAATCTCCAGCCCAATAATTCCTTTAATAATAGCATTCCTACAACTGAAATACCTACTAATCAACCCAACAAAGAAACAAAAGATCTCTACTTTGAAAACTATAGTACTCTGAAAACAGAGACCAGGGAGGATATCAGAAAATGGAAAGACATTCTTTGACCCTAGGTAGGAATAACCAGTATAGTGAAAATGTCCATCCTCCAAAAACTGCTATATCGATTTAATGTAATTGCAAAACCAACAGTATATTTCATGGAACTAGAAAAAAAATCATCCAGAAATTTATTTGGAATCTGAAGAGACCCAGAATAGCAAAAGCAATTCTTGGCAAAGAAGACATGGCAAAGAGTATCACAATCCCCAATTTTAAACTATACTATAAGGCCATTGTGACTTAAAAAAAAAATACAGCATGGTACTGACAGTTAACAGACCTGAGGACAAATGGAATAGTCTTAAGATGCAGAAACCATTCCAGACATGCTAAGCCACCTCATCATTGATACAGGAGCCAAACACACTCATTGGAGGAAAGATAGTCTCTTTAATAAATGGTGCTGGAAAAGACTGTGTTTCAACCTGCCAATGACTAAAACTAGACCTAAATCTTTCACCACGTTCTAAACTGAAATTGATGTGAATTAAAGATCTAAATATTAAAACAGAAATACTAAACTTGCTGGAAGATAGGTTAGGTAGTACTCTCTTGGAGATACTGGCATAGGGAAAAAATTTCTTGAACAAAAACTCAGCAGCACAGGAACTAGCTAAAAGAATCAACAATTGTGATCTCATCTTCTTAAAAAGTATCTATGTATCAAGAGAAATCACCAGCAGAGCAAAATGACAACTTACAATATGTGAAAAACATTACCAGCTGTTTCTCAGACAAAGGACTACTAACTAGAATATATAAAGAACTTTTTAAAACTCATACTTCTCAACATTAAAGATCAATCCAAAAATGGACATCTGAAATAAACAGACATTTGTGCACCCATGTTTATAAGTATCTCAGTTTGTGATAGCTAAATCTTGGAAATAGCTCAAATGTCCAACAACTGGAGACTGGACAAAGAAGACGTGGTTGTTCCTGTTTTTGCTTATTTGTTTGTTTGTCTGCTTTATGAAAATGGAGTATTACTCAACCATAAAGAATGATAAATGGAGGCATTTATATTTAAATGGATGCATATTGAGGTCATATTTATAAGTGATATAAATAGGATACACATGTGTAAATACTATATAATTTTCTAGTGTGAGAAACTGAAAGTATAAACAAGGTCCAGAGTATATGATAGGTTCTATGAAATAGGAAAAAAAAATCTTCAAAAGGGAAGGGGACCTAGGGCAAGAGGTAGGGCAATGCAAAGAAGGGAAAGAAAAAATTTGAAGTTTAAAATAAAGGGAAACATATATATATATATATATATATATATGTATATATATATATATATATACATATATATATATGTGTGTGTGTGTATAAACATATATATATATATATTCTTCTGCACTCCCTCCAACCCCTCTTGCCATATATATGTGTGTGTATGTATATATATACACATACACACACATATATATACACACACACACACACATACACATATATACACACATACACATATATATGGCATGAGGGGTTGAAGGGAGTGCAGAAGAATGGGAAAAATAAGAATCAAGGTAGATCATGTAGGGCCGGAGATTTAGCTCAGTGGTTCTGGTGCCTGCCTAGCAAGTGCAAGGTCCCTGGTTCAATCCCAGTAACACATACAATGATATGATCTTGGACGTGGTGACTCATACCCACCAGCAGTCAGTACCACACCCCACAATTCTGGACATGGTGGTTCACGCCTATAATCCCAGCACTTAGGAGGCAGAGGCAGAAGGACTGCTGAGTTCAAGGCTTGCCTGGGCTACATAGTGAGCTCAGGGCCAGCCTGAACTACAAAGCGAGATCCTGTCTCAAAAAAAAAAAAAAAAAAAAAAAGATATATCATGTACAGGTACACATTCTCAATGATGAATGTTAAAATAATGCATACTTAACATGAACCAATAAGCTCAATTTGAAATAAAAAGGCAATTTATAATTCTGTGATTTGCATTAACAGAAAGATGATTTTAGGTTTCAAAGAGATGTGCAATGATATAGATCTCCATTATGATTGCAGGGAAAAGAGCACCTACCTTCCCCTGGCCTACACTACCAAAGACTTAACCATCCCATCAGATTCCCTCTGAGCTCTTGTGAATGAAGGATTCAGTCAGACAAAGGCTTAGACATACTCCTCATACTATATGTTCTTCTGCTGCATGATTCTTCTCCAATGTCAGGAAGAAGAAAAGACACAAAGAACTAAGCCTACTAGGGGCATCTATGTCCAGTGATGGTGCTAGCACCAGTGCATAATCTTCAAGGGCCAGGATTAGAAACTTCATTCATGAAAATCTCTCTTTTTTTTATCAGTGTATTGGATTTTGTATGAAGAAAGGAAGAGGCTTTTCTAGGACAATAAAATATGGTGGGGTGGTAATATATTATTTGTCAAAATATATATCCTACAGTAATATATTACCTACAGTAATATATATCCTACAGTAATATATTACCTACAGTAATCTCAAGCTATTGGCAGAACTTCACCAGGTGGTATTATGAGAAAACATGCATGTTTACATATTGAAGAACAGTTTAATTCACAAGAAAGTATAAAAAATAGAATGCTTAGTAATCCATGCAATTTTGAGTTTGTCTCCACAATCACCCTTAAAAATGATATAACAGCCAGGCGTGGTGGCTCATGCCTGTAATCCCAGCACTCGGGAGGCAGAGACAGGAGGATTGCTGAGTTGGAGGCTCGCCTGGGCTACATAGTGAGCTCAGGGCCAGCCTGAACTACAAAGCGAGATGCTGTCTCAAAAAAAAAAAAAAATGACATAACAGAGAGCCAGAGATTTAGCTGGGTGGTTCCAGCACCTGCCTAGCAAGCACAAGGTCCCGAGTTCCATCCCCAGTAACCACATACAACAATAATGGGCATGGTGACCCAAACCCATTGGCAATCAGTACCACATACCACAATGCTGGGCATGGTAGCTCATGCCTGTAATCCCACCACTTAGTAGGCAGAGGCAGCAGGATTGCATGAGTTTGAAGTTTGCCTGGGCTATACAGTGAGCTCAAGGACAGCCTGAACTACAAAGAGAGACCCTGTCTAAAAAAAAAAAAAAAAAAAAAAAAAAGATACAATAGAAATGTTTAACCTATTTAAGAAGATGAAATTATAAATACATTTGTATAGAACAATTAAAAAGCAATTATAGTTTTCTAAGCATCTTCATTAAATAAAGTCCAAATCTTGACAACTTTTGTTAAACTAAATTGACTATGAGCATTTAAAGTGAAACACAATTTTCTAAAAAAGACATTTTAGAAATAATTTAGAATATTCAGCAATTCAGTCTAATTCAAGTAGACTACATTCCTGAACTAATTCAAAATCATAAAGCTTGGGCTAGGAATGTAGCTCAATGGTAGGGTGTTATCTAGCCTTTGAAAACCCTTGGGTTAAAAAAATCATGAAGCTTAGTATATAAGTTGCAACATAATATTTAGTATGTACACCCAAATGACATTTTAAATACAACTGTTTAAGCCAACAAGAAACCCGGGGAATATACTCTACAATTGATGGGTAATGGGAGAAATGATTGATTACCCATCCATGCCCACTCTTGGAGCTTACCTCACCACCTACAACATAATAAATCTTCAGTATGTACTTCCTACTTGGATTTTAGAGCTGTGGTCTCTAACTGACCTTTTCCTTTCCATTCCCTCATACAGTCCTTCTGGTTTTCTCTTTATAATCTCTTACTTTCTAATAAGTCCAGTTGTCCATAAAATTTGAGAACATATCTCATCCTTAAGATTAGCCCCCTAAAAATACCCTGATAGTAACTTCTGTGCTTACTTTCTTTTTTTTCTTTTTTTTTTTTTTTTTTTTGAGACAGGGTCTTGCTGTGTAGTTCAGACTGGCCCTGCGCTCACTATGTAGCCCAAGCAACCCTGGAACTCAGCAATCCTCCTGTCTCTGCCTCCCGAGTGCTGGGATTACAGGCATGAGCCACCATGCCCGGCACTGTGGTATGTGGTATTGATTGCTGGTGGGCGTGAGTCTCCACGCCCAGCGTTCTATGTGGTTACCGGGGATTGAACTCAGGACCTTGCACTTGCGAGGCAGGCACTGGAACCACTGAGCTAACCCTCCGGCCCT
>PVIC010025161.1:0-25502 GCA_004025085.1 Thryonomys swinderianus
TCCTTCCTACAAAAGCCTCACAAGTCTTCCACCCCCCCCGCCCCTTTCCCACCAGCCCTGCTCAGGGCTCTGGGCTACGGCCAGGTTAAGCCCATTTGCTCTGGGAAATTGGCGCTGTTTGGGAGAAGAGAAACAGATCGATCGCCCTTGTGACTCCCAGCCCCCCTTCGCACCCCACCCCCATCGCTCTCTCCCTCCTTCCTCCCCCGCCACCTCCCCTCACCCCGCCTCCTTCCTGCTCCCCACCCCCAAACCTCTCACCAGCGGCAGTCCGGTGCGAGGCCCCCTCCGGAAGGTGAGGGGAATGGACTGGACTCCGGTGGGGAGAGCGAGTGTCTGAAGTGGTGCTAATGGGAAGCGATTTCTGGCTTCCAAAGAGGATGCTCTTCCACAAAGAGAGGCTGGCGCGCTGGCCTGGGCTCTAGCCCAGCGGAGATCCCGGGAGAACTCCGGAGCCAGGAGCGCTCCTTGGAAGACCCGGTCAACATGCCTGTTCGCAGGGGGCATGTGGCACCACAAAACACATTTTTGGGGACCATCATACGGAAATTTGAAGGGCAAAGTAAGTTCATTTGTTCTCCTTCTCTCTCCCTCGCTTTCTGCTCTTTCTGGTAGTGCACCCTTACTAGCCGGAGAGACGGCAAGTCCGGGCTCTGTCAAGTTCCGAGGCTGTGAAATCCAGCCAGGAGGTTCGAATGGCAGCGGGAGTACTGGCCCCTAATACTAATTTTGATTTACGTTTTAGATTATGGTCTCCATAATCGAAAGCAATTTAATCCTTCTCTCCCATGCTCCATTATCTGCCTTGCTACTTAATGTCCTACTATTCTACTATCTTAAAGGGAACGTGCTAGTAGAACATGGGTTTATCTTTTGGATCTGTTTTATTGCACACTTTTATAAGTCAGGAGCACAGCAAACCATACTATTGGAACAAAAGGATGTAAATTAGTGGTGATGTAAATGGCTATGCAAACTCTATTTTACGCTGGTAAACTGCAGGGTTCTGGAATGACAGGGAGGCTTACCTGCTCATGGCTGTACAAGCGAAACTTTATATTGAATCTATGCAAATGTGCGGCAAACCAGATCATTTTGGAGAAGCACAATCGCATCTGTGCCAGTTCCTAATGAAAACAGCTCCTTATTCAAAACAGTGTTTCTGTCCTCTTACTGTCTGCTTGAATTTTCCATCTAGAATTTTACACCTTGAACTGAAATAAGTGAATTCCACATTGACTAAATGTAGAGAGATTTAATGTCCTCATGTGGACCACGGAGAATTATCTCATATAAACATAGTAACAAAATCTTACACTTGTCGTTTACATTAGGATGTTTTAGTCTACATTAATAGACGTCTGCATGATATACTTTGCACTTTTTATCACTGCATTTAGTCATGCAAGATATGGTATCTTATGTGCAAAATAAACTCATATTTCCATGTCAGCTTCAATCTGGAAACAGTAAATGTAGTGTTACTAAAATAAGTGATGTTTTGCATTCAGGTAAAAATTCGAGGTTCTCCCAATGTAAAAGTTAAAAAGTGTTAATATGACACTGTACAGGTGTATAGATATTTTGAAAAAAAATGTACGTTTTGAAAAGGTGAACTTTTGCATTATTTAACTCCTACTAAATGTGAAATAGTTCCATTGCTAAACTTAATTGTCTTTAAAAAAAAGGATGGGTAATACTCTTTAAAGGAATAGAGAAAAGCGAGGTTCAACAAAAATAAATAATTTGTGGAAGTTGGATTTGAAGAATCAGAATGGAAGTGAGAAATTTGATGGCTGTAGGATGTTTCTGTGTTTTGGCATAGATAGATAGATAGATAGATAGATAGATAGATAGATAGATAGATAGATAGATAGATAGATAGATAGATTATCTATCCTTACAGTTAAGTAGCATTCTGAAAATACCAATGCACCAGCTGTTTGTATGAGTGGCCACTAGGACCCCTGAAAGTTATAGCACTTGAAACTAAACTCTTCAAGAAATTCTAGTCTTGCTATTTGAATAATGATTTCTTAATACCTTCTGTTCTATAGAACTGTTAACCTCACATTTAAAGTTTATAGGGTGTTTTCCTGTGTAATTCCTTTCTTCTGTGAAAAGATCTGGGAAATTTGCATTTTCTTTAATCACCTGCATCTCAGCCTTCATACAACAATTACTTTAGTGTTTATAAAAATCTGATAGAAGCTTTTTTATAAAGGTCCATTATGACCTTTTTCTTACAGATAAAAAATTTATCATTGCAAATGCCAGAGTGCAGAACTGTGCCATCATCTACTGTAATGACGGGTTCTGTGAGATGACTGGTTTCTCCAGGCCAGATGTCATGCAAAAGCCGTGCACCTGCGACTTTCTTCATGGGCCTGAGACCAAGAGGCATGATGTTGCCCAGATTGCCCAGGCGTTGCTGGGTTCTGAGGAGAGGAAAGTGGAAGTCACCTACTACCACAAAAATGGTAAAGCTTTTCTATTTAGGATACCTTGTGTTTGATTGCCTTGAAAATAAATTTTGATTATTAGAAGTTTATATGCAGAAAAAACCCAAATATATAGTTGTAGAAGTATGATTTGCTCATAGTGTTTCATTATTCAAGAAATACGGACATTCTCATTAGTTGACTAGAAAAATGTCTTCTTTGAATAATAGTACTCTGTTTGAATTCATCAAAAGTGTAGTAGCTTAGGGCACTATGGATAAAATCCCACAGATTAGTCTTGCACACTCCTTTTACTAAATTATATTATAAAGATCAATAATTTACTCTCTTGCATTGACATATATTTGCTTGTGAAGAGTCATTTGCTTGAACTTAAAAATACTTTGAAAAGCCTTTTTGAAAGTGGAAACTCTGAGAATCTTTGAACTTAGAAGTATTATCTTGCTTTTTAAGTTCTGATAGGCAATATCTCTTAATTCCTCTGCTTATTTTAATACAAGATTAAGGATGATATATATAAACTTTTAAAATGGATCCAGTAAACCACTGTATATTCAAGTACTCATGGGTTCAAGACTTTTCTTAAATTAAGAAGTATAGAAAATGGATTATGAGTCTATGAAGTTATTATTATTTGTTTTTATAGGTGTGGCAAACTGACATTGCAAACCTAAGGTCAAACCTCCACACCAAGGATACACCTCCTTGCAGGCATTCCATGGCATGGCATACAGTTCGAATATCTGCACAATCCTATGTGTGATTTCTCAGATGTACATATTCTAAATTGTATATGTTCTCTCATGGGCACACTTACCTAAAAATAATTAATAAAAGGCTTTTCAAGCAAATTAATTTTAGAAACATGCACAATGTACTTAATTTTCTCAATTGTGCATTGTCATCTATTTTTTATTTCAATTACAGACATTAATGAATAAGATGGGTGTCTGTTCAGATTTTTAGAAAAGTGAGTTTTTGTTTTTTATTTATTTCATTTTTTTTTAGACAGGGTCTCACTTTTGTAGTTCAGGGTGGCCCTGAGCTCACTATGTAGCCTCGGCAAACCTCAAACGCATAGCAATCCTCCTGACTCTGCCTCCTGAGTGTTGGATTGTAAGTATGAGACACCACACCCGGAACTGTGGTGTGTGATACCCAGGATTGAACTCGGGACCTTATACTTGCAAGGCAGACACTGGAACCACTGAGCTAAATCCCCAGCCCTAGAAAACTAAGGGTTTTTTGTTTGTTTGTTTTTGTTTTTTGAGACAGGGTCTCGCTTTGTAGTTCAGTCTGACCCTGAGCTCACCATGTAGCCCAGGCAAGCCTTGAACTCAGCAATCCTCCTGTCTCTGCCTCCCGAGTGCTGGGATTACAGGCGTGAGCCACCACGCCCGGCTAGAAAACTAAGTTTTTTGATAAATGTATAATGTGCTATGGCATTTGTTATATAATGACTCATTTAGTAAACTACATAAACATGTAAGGAAAAAGATTAACTCTTGGACTTATTTCCTTACAATTGAATTTTTATGATGGGAAATGTACAATTATTAATTATTGGATTTTCCATTACATGAGTGTGAAGCAATGGGTTCAGCCAAGTGTTATGGGAAAAACAAGAATGTGTAACATTGTATTCATCTGGAAAATGTCATTATATGATTATTAAGCAGCATGGAAATTGTTTTGAAAGTTCTTCCCGTTTTCCTTCAACTTTCACTCAATAGTGTCAGCCTGTTAAAAATAGACTAATTGCTTTATGGTTCTGGAAACATTTATTGGACCGAGGCTTTCACAGTCTAAAGGCAACTTATCTCTTTTATGTACCTGAAGCCAAGAAACTGGACATTTGAAATCATTTGAACTTTGGACAGTGTTCTCCAGCAGAGTGTTTATTATGATGTTGACATAGTCTGTATTGTGGCACTGCAGGGTGTTGGTCCATCTTTAGTCACTATGACTTCTGAGCTATTTCAGAATTTAATTACAAAATAAACCTGGTCTGTCCCAATCGTTTAGATCCTTATAGTCGTAACAGTATTTTCTATTAGAAATCGTTACCTGCTATACAGCAACTGAAATGGTAAAAGCTTTGAAACTTAGTTGTTTCATATGTTGTGACTGTATAGAATGATTTTACAAAACCTCGAAGAACCAATTTCACTTAGAAACTTAAGGATGATTGTAAAAAATTTCTGCAGAGAAGTTGTTAGTATGTTGACTAATGTAAACCTATATCTCTTTTGTTTGGTTGTATAAATTAAATTCACACAAAAATCTGTATTTGGAAGCTTGTGTAGGTAGAGAAATTTCAGCCTCTTGTAAGGTTTTTGTTTCTGTTGATTTTTTGCTGAAATATGAGTCAGTCTTAAAGGACTTTTAGTGCTAACAATAAACTTGACCATCTAGCTTTAATGACATGGAAAACCTGAGAATTAGCCAAGCTTTTTATGTCTTTCCAAGGGAAAGCAATGATTAATTAATCTGAATAAGCTTTTGAAATTGTAAAGATAGTCATGCTTATTTGCTTTAAATGTAATAATCTTGTGTTTTGTTGCCAGCTTAGATACCTTGAATAGAATCTTCAGAGCATATTGGTTTCATTCACATGGCAACTGTGAAATCAGTTAGAGCTTATGAAGTTCCGTCGCTTTGATAGTCTTGCCTGTTATAGACATGCCAGCCACTCTACATTAATAGAAACAGGAGAGGAAAAGCCATTTCCATTGGTCTTTTTCTCAAATATTTCTAATTCATTGCAACTGGAACATTTTATTTTCATTTTCTTGGTTTCTTAGGTCCATGCAGTGAATGCTTCCTTATTTTTAATTTAGCATTTCCCAAGAATCCGAAAAGTCATGCAGTGAACACAATGAACAAAGTAACACAAAGTAGAAGTATTTTGTTTCCAAGTATTTTGTTCCATCATTCCTAGTGAAATAACAGAAATGTGAGTAAGACATCTGGAAGCTTGTCTTCCAAATTGACCCAGGGGCCTTGAAAGCAGTTTAAATCTGTGACCTGTGCAGTCAGTTCATGACAACATGGTGTGTTGTGAGTGCTTAATCCATTCTGAAGCAACTCTTCCTACCATTCTCCTTTTATGAGTATACTAGATACAACTAAAGTTACTGTTTAGTGGAATATCAATTTGTACAAACCTAGTTATTTGCAGGAGGACTATTTGACAGCCCTTCCTTTGAGGATTCTATTTTACAGTTTAAGTCATTATTGCATAAATCATTCTTGGCAGCTGTGAAATATTGCTTGAGGTGATAAAGCTGTAAATCTTCTGACTTACAATTCTATACAAAACTATAATTATGCTGAAGATTATATTAAGGTGGGCACATATTTTATTAGCATGATACAATCACTTTAAAAACAACTCTTTTAGGCACAGGGGCTGAAAAACAGGAAATACGTCAGTGATTAACTGGTTTGGTTTGTAGATGAATGAAATGGGAAAAACACAAAAGAAAATAGTTGGTCATCCCTTAGTTTATTGCTCTTCTGGTTCGTGTGGCATTATGGAACAGAGGTAGCTCTCTGAAGTGCTAAGTCCCTTCACACATGGTTAAGAATGTGATTATAAATTCTTAAAACACTTTAAATATTTTGAAAATCAAAGTTAATTTCTCCAGGAAGAACAAAGGCTTTCCTTCAGGAGGGAAGCAGAGGCTCTGCTTTGGGATGGAGCCATTCTGTGCAGCTGCTGCTGTGTTTCTCGATGTGCCACAGGGCAGTGCTGTTGACAAATCAGAAATGGGTACTGGTACTTTCCTTTGCTTTGTGCTGCTTTAAAGAACCGAAGGGTGAGAAGGGTCTGAAAGGAAACCTTGCTGACCCAGACAGACTAGCAGAAACTTCCAGAGGCAATATTTGATCCACTGAAGCTCAGAAGAGGTCTTGATCTGATAATGCTGCTGTCTCTGTGCATTGGGCAGAAATGCTATCTGACCCATAGTGTTTTTGAGAGGAAAGATGAAGGTTCCTACTGAGTGAGTGCTCTTCTCCCTAAATGACATATTAGCCCTAGAAGTGTAGACAGAGGACGAAAAGGGAGATACAGTGAGATCTGTGCTTTTGGGACATACCTGCTCTAGAACCACAAATGTTCTGTCTTCTAAACCCTTAATGTTTTCATAGTATTGTTTTAAGAGAAACAATACTGTATGGACCATAACATAAAAAGCATTTATATATAGAGAGAGAGCCTACAAAATTTAGGATTGATTATCACTTCTTTGTCCTCCAACACTAAAATAAACTTGGTAGTGTGTACTTATCAACTTTTGCCTGCATAACTTGTCAAAAAAGCAAAGTGCTTCAAAATTTAATAGTATAAAACATAAGTATTATAATAGCATTATATAAGCTATCTGATACATAATATATTCAGCTTTCCTAATTTTTGGATTGTGTAGTAGAGATACAGATGGTGGCTTTTAAAGCTAGAATAGAAATTTATTTTTTGTGTGGGTAATTCAAGCAATAAGAAAGTTTTCTTGTATGTTCCTGAGAATTCATTTTTGTGTCATTTTAACTCTCCAGCAATCCTTTTTTCACATTCTATTAAAGAGTAGTTTAACAGCAGTAGTCATAACATTCATGCTTTTAACATACATAAGTCTCACAACACCTTATGCACACTGTGCGTCACACCTAAGTGCATTTGTTAGTAAAATATCCATCCTGAGGAAAAACACCTCACCCCATGAGAAAGTTAATTTCATGATTGTCCCAAGTGAAACTAACATGTCCTGAATATGGGGATAATTTTGTTCATCAGATCATCTGCACTATCACTGACTCCAATCCTGGGAGCAGGATTTTGCTAGAAAGAAGTGATGTTTTCTGCTGGCTTGAGAGCTAGGTAACTGGTCAGTGTATGTCATACCAAAAGAATGAGAGAATCGGGTCACTTAAGGCTGTACCATAGGTTGGGGTTAGTAGGAGGAACTGGCTCCTCCTGGCTCATGGGAGTTTGGTTTGTTTATTGTTGCAGGTCATAAATAGCCACTAGATCAATTGTTGGCAGCCTGCTTGCCTGTGGAATCTTTGGATAGTTGTGCCACAGGGAAGTAGCAGTTGGTTCACTTAGTGTTGAGATGTCCCTATTCATTTGGCCACCTTGGGGTGACTTTTTTTCTCTCTTTCTCCTTAAAGTCAGGTGATAACCAAATCTTTCAGCATTTGAATATGAAATACCTCATAGTGCCACCTGTAATTCCTCATCTACTGTCAAGTACTCTCACAAACGTATATTAGTCTTTCTTTCTGAGTATTGCAAGGCTCCTCTTCTGTCCCTCTGAGGGACATTCTTTGCTGTGCTCCCAGAGATCTTCCAAAAACAAGAATCTCACTCTTTGTAAATTAATTTCTCAAACATTAATTAAAGGTACAACGATCTCATAAAATATTCTTCCTATCAAAATGTTATCAAAACAACCTTGAGCTTCAGTGAAATTTAATAATTTGTCAAATTCAGCTTGAAAGTGGTAGAACCTGAGTCCTTTATGATTTTGCTTTACTGACGGTTGATTCATTTGTGTGGCATAATTAAGCTTAAAAATGATTTAATCAAAAACAAGCTGTGTGTTTAAAAACCTGTTTTAACTGATGCAAGCTATGAGGATAAAGCTCTGGACTCCTCCATGGGGTGGTTGGTGACCTTCAGCATCCCATTTTCTTGTGTTAAGTAGAGAATATTTAGAGGATGCAAGTTAGAATTGTAGCTCTGACAAAACCTAAATAAACGACCAGGTTTTCTTCTATATGGTGGAATCTACTCTTCTGAAAAAATATACTTGCTTTTTGGCCCAATTAAATTTACTTCACAGTGTTAAATGAATGAATGAATGAATGAATGAATGAATGTAGCATTATTCCTGGCATGGTTTCTTCCCTATAGTGCATTCAATATGTGATGATTAGTTGAATATAATGGCAGTTTTGCTTCAGCTATAAAGCTTATATTTCAATCATATGTGACTGCTCAGTTTCCCAAAAAGTCCATACACATTTATGCACACAGTGCTTTGATCACTCTCCAGAAGCTCTTCTCTACTTGTGCTGTCATTAAAAATTTCTCTAAATGGCCTCCGTGTCTCACCTTACAGACCATCATCATCCTTGCAAAGACAAATTAAAGACTTCTTTGTAATTCTTCTCCTTCTCGTCCTCTTCCTCTTCCTCACTTTAGGTAGTAGGGATCGAACTCAGGACCTTGTGCTTATGAGGCAGATGATCAAACCACTAAGCTGAAGGTCCAGTTCTATGAAGTCATTCTTGGTGCTTCCCTGGATATTCCTCTGTACCCTTTGTATCTGGTTCATGATTTCATTGTAACATCTGGAGTATGCAACATATGATCATATATCCTGGCAATCAATTTTTATATTCTGAGCATATTTAGAAAAAAAAACTATCAAATCTCATTAATTTCCCTTCTAGATTCTGTGGCTGAGAACCCAGAACGGAGCGAGTACTCCATTAGTATTCACCTAAAGAATGAAGACAGGGTGAGAACACTAATGGAATTTAAAAAGAAACAGATTGCAATCAAGATAATGGGGGGATGAACTATAATATAAAGTGTGGTATCTTGATTTTTTTATTTAGAAAATACATTTCTAAGATATACTTCCAAATAATTACATACTGCAACATGTAGTAAGAAAATACATTTAAAATATTCTTCAGAACAATTTTAATCTTAATTTAATTAAAAGTCTTTGTTCTATGCTTAATAATCTAATATATTAAACCACCTTTGCATGAATAATTGTACAGATGGCTAGAAAAATATCTGCTGAGGAGTTAGGAGGGAAGCTGTTAACCAGAAATTATTACCTAGGTGTTGCAGGTGGCACTCACTTGCCACTCCACCAGGCACTGGCTCTTGTCCCCGATAGGCTCTGACAGTCACGTCTGAAGACCTCTTCTGCTCCTCTCTTTCTCCTCTGAAGGGTTTGAAAGTTACTCTCCTAACACCAACGTGACACAGTGTTGACATTTTACATCTAATACAGCATCTTGTACTTTCTTTTCTTGAAAGTTCTTGTTCAACAATAAAACCTGATCTCAGAGTTATACAATAATGAAATGTAAATTCTAAAATAAAAATGTCTATTACTCATAAAAACAGTAATTATTAGACTTGCCAAGTGAGTGTTGCTCTTCTCTGTATTGCATTTTCTGTATGTATCAACAGTACTGAGATACTGGGAAGTAATTCAGAGACAGTGGTAAATCATTAATCACCAAAGAGAAGAAATGTGTCTTATTATAGCACAATTAAAGAGCTCAAATTTCCAGTTGTCCCAGGTGGGTTTTGAGAAAACAGAGTACAATACTCCTGTTGTCACGAGTCTACATTTTCATAACATTTTCTTTTACCTTTAATTTTAGTTCCAATTCTAGTTAAGTAAGGCAAAGTGCTCTTTCTGTAACAACTCAGTTGGGCCAAGGCAGCCCCTGTAAACTTTCTCCAGTTAAAATAAGTCTGCTTGTGCCAGGCGTGGTGGCTCACACCTGTAATCCCAGCACTCGGGAGGCAGAACAGGCAGATTACTGAGTTCAAGGCTTTTCCTGGGCTACATAGTGAGCTCAAAGCCAGCCTGAACTACAGAGTGAGACCCTGTCTCAAAAAAAAAAAAAAAAGTCTGCTTGTGTGTGAACTGTGATTGTTTATTGTTTCCACTGTTTGGCATAATGTCTTGCACTACTTTTTGCTTAGATAAGAGGTAAAAACAGATGTGAATATTGCTTCATGGCAGTAATTAGCATGTGTGAAAAGGAATGTGTGTATTATCTCCTTGATTGGCTTCATTTTTTATTTATATATTTATTATTTATTTATCCATGTATTGACAAGGTCTCACTATGTAGTTCAGACTGGCCTCAAATTCACAGCAATACTCCTGCCTCTGACTTCCAAGTGCTGGAATTACAGGCATGAACTCCCATTCCTGGCTGGTTAGATCAATTTATAGATAATCTCAAACTAGGCGGTGACATGGAAATGTCAGCCTCCTTGGGCCACGTGGTTTTGTTTATCTGGGGTTTTGTTTATCTGCATTTTCTTACAGAATGATCAGTCAGAACCTATTGTCACAGAAGTGACACTTTCACTGTGCTGCAGGTCAATCATGGTATTTTTCTTATTTTTTTTCCTCTCTTTAGAATCTTTAGTAATATTTTCATTTTTCAGTATTTATTGGTTTTGAAACTTGAGGTTTGAGAAGCATATAGTGATTCCATGGGTTCAAGACAATTTGGAATGTCTGTCACTTCTCATGTTGAACAGAGAGAACTCTTCTCAAACCTCCTTTTAATTCTCATCAGTGAACTCTGTGCTAATGGCTCAAGATGATGGGTGGGCTGATAAAAATTTAAATACCAAATTAGTGGTGGTTTATAGCTAATTTCTCAACCAGTAAAGGACAAAGTCTAGAACAAACTTGCATTTATATATGAAAAGTTTTTATGTTAAAAAAGATTACATATTGAAATGTCAATCTCAAAGTATTTGTGTATGCTAATACAAATCAATTTGACAAAAGTCATTAGAACATTATATAGTCAATGAATAATTTCTAATTAAGTTTCTATGTATCATCTTAGCTGAATTAAATAATTTTTAAAAAAAATTCTATGTATATTATCTATTTTTAAATAATACAAATAAGTTGTTCTTTAGCTATATTTAATTATTTTAGACATGTTGGATGTGTTTTCCAGATGGTCACAGCTTATGGATCACAGATCTCTACCCAAAGTAGATCTCTAAAGACACCAGTGTTTATTGTGCTCCATTTTGTGGCCAATACCTTATGTAAATTATTTTATCATTATCTTTGTGATAAATATGAGAGTGGACACTTCACTCTACGCTTTAGTTAGTTTGAGATTCAGAAAAGTTAGGTAGAGTCATCGGGGCCACAGAGCAAAGAGGACATGATGTTCACAATCTAATTTGTCTATACTCACAACTCTATTATGATTTTTTTCTGCATTATCACTATAATTTTACCTCTATGTCCTCCTTCCTCTATGCCCAGTATATCTTCCCTCTGGATCTTAATTTAGATTCGAGTGATTATTCAAAGTGCAAATCCAATTAACAATTCACATCAGTGGGTGAATGCAGCATGATTTACCATAAGGATTTTGCATTTTAAGCAGAACTTTATCAATTGAAATTACTCTCACTTGGAAGCATGTTAAACTTCAGCATAATGAGTATAGCTAGTCAGTGCCTATAATCTTTACATAAATGCAGGTGATAGTTTTATTTTTTAAAGTACCTCTGCCATGACTATGTATTCAATTTGGTCTGGAGTAAATCTTTGGTAAATGATCCTTGATTCATTTCTTTGTCTAGAAATTTGGGAAGAAATTTTACATGGTAGTGTGATTTGGTTGATGTAGATTTCCTTATTCCTTCTCACAGCAAAGTTTTAATTCCTTTCTGGATTATGTAATTTGAAAAATTTCATCATCAGTATTTAAAAAGGAAAGTATAAATTTACTACTATGGGAAGTCCATGGTTTATTTAAAACATTTATACTTTTCTTCATCCAGGGCCAAATAAATGTCAAGCTCAGCACCCAGTTTTTTGGGTCTGCATTCCTTCCAGAGTCACCTCCCTTAGAACTACTCCTTTTTGTCCATGTAAGTCTATTCCATAGCCTTTTATGGGCTTCTCCATATGCTATTCCAGTAGCTTCCTTTTTAAAGCAAACTTTAATGTAGTTTCAATCTCAGCCTCTTTTTAAGATCTTCTCTAAGTGCTTTGGTGCATCTTTCCCACGTTTCCTATTTTCTTGTCTCTGTTGGGACACTCTTGAGATTACATATAACTTCTTTTTGTCTCTTCCACTCAGTGTTGTACAATTTAGAATGACTTCTTAAGCCATTCATTAAAAACTAGAAAAAAATGACAAGCGGCAAGAAACACATTTAAAATAGCTAGGAACAGACTTACTTAAGATGAAATTTTTTGTACAGGTGTCTAAAAAAGTCTCATCCATTGATTTATTCATTACCTCATTCAATATTTTGTAGAAATTAATTTGCTATGGAAGAGAACTTTAAAAAACTACTAAAATACTTTAAAAATGACCAATTTAGGGGTAATAATTCAGAAGCAGCAGTATGTTGCCACATAGTTTATATATTTTAAAGTTGTTCATTCTAGTATTTAATAACATATCCCTCAAAAGAGACACAACCAATCGCCATCCTAGTTAGTCTAGCAGGAGAAACTTAAATGAACAAAATAACGTGGCTAGATCTCCACTCCCTAGATCAGCTGCTGATTTGATAGTACATCCACAGATCTGTAAAAGAAAAAAATTTGCTTACAATAATATATGTCAGTCTGCAAGTCTTTCCAGACATTTCTGAATCTTCTAAGTTAAATGCCCATGATAAAAACCTAGCAATTATCCTGGTGTCTGTTTCTGCTCTCTTTCTTATTCGCACACTGGAATTAGTCTCATTGTAATACAGATCTCCTCACCCAAGGAACTCTTTTTCTCAGCTGAGATTGTGCAGCCTGTAAGATATCAGTAGACACTTCATCAGTGACATCCTGATACAAGACTTCAACACCTCAGAGAAGACTTCATATCTCTACTTTTGCTCTCTCTGCCAAAGTGATTTAACACCACTGTTGAAAAATTAGAAAATGCAGACAGAATGTAGAAAGTAAAATCTTCCATAACCTTGCAACTAAGAGTATTGATGATTAAAATGAAGGCATGTGTTTGACCTATAAATTTTATGTACAAATGCCCACACATATGTATGTGGATAGTTATAAAGAGATCAGCCTATATTCATGTGTATCTTATTTTCCTCAATGAGTAATTTATACTGAAATTGTACAAGTTTTGGTAGTTACATAATATTTTTATGCAGACTGCTCATAGGTAATTTTAGTATCCATAAATCATTGCAGTGGATAAAACAGTGCATTAACAAAAGTACTCTATCATAACATTTTTAAAATTTTCAACATTTTATTATTATAAACATACTAAAATATGTATACCTATCTTACCTATTTGAATTATTTTTAATCTACAAACATTAAAATATAATTGCAAATTAAATAGTATGTATTTGTTAAAATGTACATTTTTAAAAGCAGTACATGTTATCTCTGGTACTTCTCATCAAATGATCTACTCTGAAAGACAGTGTCTTTAACTGTACATTTTAGTTAGTACTAGAAAACTTGGTATTTCCAATTTTTGCTGACCCAATATATACTGCACTTTATTATTTCTACACTTAGCCAAAAATATTTATTGAAAATATGTAAATCAATTAATTTTCTTCTTTAAATAAACTATTGCTGGGAGTTCTTTTCCTTGGGGCACAGGAACTTCTTCAGTAGCAGATTGATTTGACTGATGCCTCAGTGGGCACCAGCTCATACTTGCAAAAACTTCTCACATTCCTGCTTTCACATCAGTGTTTCTTCGGCAGTGTTCCAAGCCACAAATGTGGAAATTGATACCGATTTCTAACTATTCAAGTAGTTTACTTTGCATTAGCATGTCTTGAACATTTTCTCTGCTATATGTGAAACCTGTTGGATTTTAAGCTGTCTTCAACATTTCTTATCAAATGATATGAATTCTGATGCAAATCAGGAGTAGTACAGAGTTGTATCCAGTAGTTTCTCTTCCTATGCAGTGCGATCACTGTAAAGGACAGCAAACTGACAAAGAATGACGTTTCCACTAGAAAAACTTGTAGAAGGAGGAAAATGTATTTTAAAACTGCACATAGCGACAAAGATTCGAATTTATATATGAGGGGAAATGTATAAGCAGCAAAAACTCAATACTATAGTAGCTAAATACTTTATTCCGATATCCCAATACAATACTATTGAAATGACTGTAGGGAAAGATGACTCTCCTCCCAGGCTGCCTTACCTAAGCAAGACATGCAACGCTTAGGTAATCGGATCTTTCTCGCTGTGACTCAATTCGTAGGTCTTCCCCCCAGGTGTTCTTTATAATGAACATCACTTAATCAAGGCTCACTAGGATTTATGGAATCCTAGACTCCTGTTCTCAGAATTCGTTCCCTGAATGAAGAACTACACAGAAACGCCACTGATGATGCATGACTTCAACTTCCCTATTAGTTGGCAACAATTCAGGTCTATTCCTAAAATTGCAGGACTTGTGTCTTTGCAGTTCATCTTTCTAGAGTGAACAGGTGTCCTACTGAAATTTCATACCTGACAACATTTATTATTTTAAATATATCCCTTTAAGTATATGCTGGTTTGTGTTATAAAGCATTTCATTTTAATTATTATCATTTTTTTTTTTTTTGAGACAGGGTCTCGCTTTGTAGTTCAGGCTGGCCCTGAGCTCACTATAGAGCCCAGGCAAGCTTCGAACTCAGCAATCCTCCTGTCTCTGCCTCCCAAGTGCTGGGATTATGGGTGTGAGCCACCATGCCCGGCACTGTGTTGTGTGGTATTAATTGCTGGTGGGCGTGAGTCACCACGCCTAGTATTGTATGTGGTTACCGGGATCGAACTCAGGAACTTGTGCTTACGAGGCAGGAGCTGGAACCACTGAGCTAAATCTCTGGCCCTCATTTTAATTATTGACTCACGTAAGTGTGCAATAGCTTCAGGGAGAATATCTCTTTGTAAAATACTTTTTATCAGTGAGTTATAGATACCAGTGAGTTGTCAGTGTCTTGTTTTTTTGAAAATGCGAGCAACGTGATTTTAGCTTCTCTATTCAAATAAATGCATACTGATATCTTACTAATGAGCTTAAAAATCAGGTTTGTTAATTTGTGAGAAGTTTTAGGTGATTTTATAATCAGGTCTGATTTTAAAACAATTTAATATAATTGTTATTTTAATTGATTATATTAGTTTAATTATAAATAAAATAATGTTACTATTAGGTTTTTCAATAATAATAGCTCACTTACTGAGCACTAATGATACATTAGCATAGTTCTGAAATTCTCATTTTTTTCAGTTCTAAAGGATGGATGTTTTAGTGTCCCCATTTTACTGATTGAAAAGATGAAGTCGTCTGACTTCCTTAGAGTGGTAGCACTGCTGCCTGTGAGCATGATGAGTGCCCTCCCTCAGGCCATGCTCCTGGCAGTCCACGGGACCCAGTCACCTTCCCTTCTGTAAGAAGGGTGACATGTGCAGTCCATCCAGATCTTGACAGAAAAATGTGAATCCTTTCTTGCTTTTATGCGTTTTAAGTGCTTGAAATTTGGAGGCTTCTAACCTTTCCTACTTAAGTCTAGACAAACACTGGCCTCTTGTTCCCAAGAGATGAGGCTTTGGTACCGCATTCATATTCTTTGAAAGTAACATTCATCAAAGTTTTCTTGCTTGCTTGCTTGCTTGCTCTTTTGAGATAGTCTCACTTTGTAGTTCAGGCTGGCCCTGAGCTCACTATGTGCCCCAGGCAAGCCTGAAACTCAGCAGTCCTCCTGCCTCTGCCTCCTGAGTGCTGGGAATACAGGCATGAACCATTACATCTGGCACCGTGGTATGTGGTTACTAGGAAGGAACCAGGGACTTTCTTCTTGCTAGACAGGTGCCAGAACCATTGAGCTATATCTCTGGCCCCCAAATTTTCATATTTCTTGTTCACAGTATGGTTTTAAATATATGATTATGTGATGATTGGATTGTATATGAACTCTGAAGATTTTTACAAGTGGCTTAAATTAATCTGTCTCCAATAATATCTTATGTATACTTAGCAGTTCAAAAAATTATTTCTACAGACCAATCAATGGTTAAAACATGATGCAAACTCTTTAATTAAGATAGAATTTGATGTGGGAGTTATTTCATTAGCAAATTAAATATATGTTTTTGCTTATTAGAAAAGGAGGAAGATCAGGGGACATAGCATAATGGCTTAGATCATGGACACGGGAGTCAAGTGACCTATCTATATCCAAACCTTGGACCTACATATATCAAATAATTTTCCACAAATTAACTAGCTACCCTGTGTGCAATGTCCTCATCCATGAACTAGGAACTAAGATTACACTAGAAACTATCTTATAGGATTTCCAGGAACGTATGTGCTCACATTTATGAAAGCACTTACAATTTTTGGCACATGCTTAGCACAATATATGTTAACAGATGAAGTAATATGGAAAGAAAAGAAAAGCTAATGTGAAAAACTATTGAAATAAAATTTATACTAAGTTGATATGTTTAAGAAGTGTTGCTTTCAAAAGGAAATTTACAACCACATATATGACTGAATACAAAAAGTATGAACTAAATTTTGACACCAGGCAATTACAGAAAATCAACATTTCTCATAAATTTAAAATGTTATATTCTAGGGACTTCCTCCAAGAGGTTAAGACTTCAATTAAATTCTGGGTAATTTAATTTAATTTTTGTTCTATTTTGAATTTCCAAACCTCAGCTTTAGGTATGGCCACCCAATAAATGTCAGTAGTCTGTGACAACTTGAACTCACGCATTTTCAGTGTATAGCTCTATCAGCTATATTACACTCAGTTTCAGATGGGAGTGTCCCCAAACAGTGTATTCGAAACCAAAAGTCCCTCATTTCACACAGTGAATGAGATACAAGCCATATTCACATCTCTTCCAACCAAGATTTAATGAAAATGAAGATATATTTTATTTATAGCTAGCAAATGAAAATAACCAAAACCTGTCTTTTGAATGATACATGTAGATGTAAATACTTACAAATGTAAGTACCATTGTTGTTATTCATATTATTTAGTAGCCAAAGAAGAATTCTTCAATGTGATGAGAAGTTATTAATAATTATACCATGGGATCAAGAAAGGAAATCTAGCATTGCTCCAGATGGATTGAAGGTATGGATACTCTACATAATAGTCTGGGACTGTGTGCCAGATATTCCCAAATTATATAATATAGACTTTTGACAAGCATTTTTTAGATTTTGTAAATGGGTGAGTTTATAAATATAGCCACTCTTTTTTGCAATGCCTAAAATGTTTACTATGGAGAAAAAGACATTATTTTACAACCTGGGAAAATATGTTGAATTCCTCTAAAGAATGCATTGCACCTGCTGACCTCTTTCCTAGAAGACTACAAATGAGTATTTCTATTAATATTGTGCTTTTAGCTCTTAGGAAATGGGACTGTTAGTCATTTTGTGAGCTATTGTGAGTCAGGAGAAAGCACCAATGGTCTAGAGGCAAAAAGATCAAGTTGATTGTTGAATGCCAACAGTCTGCAGAGGATGTATATTATTTGACTTTCAGATGATCTTTATCTTGGACTCTATTAAACATGACTATGCATGAAGCATGTGCATTGCCATTTTTTCCTCTGGTTTTCCATCTGGCCTTGGTTATTTGAGTTAGTCTATTTTAATCTATGATAAAATTATTCTTCTAAGGTGTGGAATTTGTTGTCTGAAGGATGTGGATTAAGAAGGAAGGTTACCCCGGAAATGCCAGAGCTGAACGCATTTAAGCAGTAAGCAACTAACATTTTAATTAAAACAATAAAATATGAATTAATTAATTTAGAGTTTGCAATGCATAATCAACTTATAAATTAGAACTCTGTGTATAGGCCAGGCCTGGAGTGCTTACATAGTATCCACAGCCTCTGGACTCAATACCTAGCACCATTGTAAAAGAAATTGTTTTTCAGAAGAAAGTTAAATCTTTGTGGTACAGCTTGTATTTGATTTGCAAACCAATTTAATTTTTTTCAGTGTTATAATTCAAAAAGGAAAAGAAAGACAGGAGTTATAATGACTATAAATGTCTTGGTTTTCTTCTAGATACAAGTAATGTTACTTTTACAATTACTCCTGTGTTGTCTGCAGCAATCACTGGCCAGCTGGGTTCGGAGGCCTGGGAAAGGGAGGGTAAGGTGCAGAGTCACTGTGCAGACTCTGGGAGGTTTTGGAGAGTACTTCCGCTTTTATTGGGCGGGGGGGGGGGTACACATACTTATATAGGGAACAGAGAGAGGGTGTGGCTACAGTGTGGTTACGTTTGACTGGCTGATCTAATATGGTTAGCTCTGATTGGTTGGATAATATAACCCAGCTGGAACCTTGTGGTGATGTTATGATTGGTTGGATAATATAACCCTGCTGGAACCTTGTGGTGGTGTTATCGTCTAAATTGGCTCTGGCTGCGTGGGGGAGTGTCCTGGAGGGATTCCTGGAGGGGTGATCCACGCAGCACAATCCAATAGCCTGAGGGCCCAGAAAAAAGCAGGATGCTGCTGCGATCCCCTGTGGCATCTGCAGCCTTGTGACCCCTGTGGGATCCAGCCCACTAGCCTTCCCCAACCAGGCGCCACTCGTGGGACCCTGAGTCCTACCATGTTTTCCTTGACCCTGGGAGGGAATAAGGTGAGTACCTAATAAGGTCAGCTCGGTCACGACCGAGGAGCAGGAATCACCCTGCCAGCTATAGGTAAGTCTCTACACACAAGAGAAAGTGTGCCCAATCTCTATGTTTCTTACGGGCCCTGCAGATGTACATACGGCACACTTGACCCAGCCAGGCTTGATCTTCCCCTTCACACCTAGTCATTGAGGTCATTGCCTATGATGAATTATTACCAAAAGAAAGTGAGCAAAATGAGAAATTATACCTTCCACACACTTATCTTCCTGATTTCCTGTTAATTTATGGTGTGCTTCTGACTCTCTATTTGCTAAATTAAGTTCATTCTAATAAAAAATGCCTGAATAACATATTACTAAATTGATATGATGTGGCAGTATGAAGTTACACTATTGTCAGTGGTCATATTTTCAGCTGAAGATGTTTCCTCTTTTAATGAACCAAGAAAGAGGAAACAAAACTGAAACAAAAACATAAAAACAGTGAACACTAAAAAACAATAGACTTACAGTCTATTGTATTTGCAATTTTTCCCCTGAAAAATGCTTGCCACAGAAAAGAACAGCACATGAGGCTCCTGTTTGGGAGTGATTTCTTCCTGTACCCCAACCCACATTTTTCCTTAACTTGATATCACACGGAGAAAGTTTTCTGTGTACTGTAAAGAAAAATATAACATAGAAAATATGGCCAGCTCAAGCCAAATTTACTTCTGTCTCTCAAATGATAACCTGATTATTATGGTTGTGATTACTATGAAACATGCAATAAAGAATGTATACTGTCATCTTTGCTGTTATCATTTAAGTCCATTTTGTAAATTGTTCAGACCTATGGAAAAGTTGCAGAAATACTATGATGAACACATTCATAGAACTTTTGTGACCTTTCAGCTATTATTTACAAGTCACCACATTTTCTTTATTTCTCAAGTTGGTGTTTTGTATCCAGTGTTTTGTATCTACTAATTTACTTAGTGGAGCTATTTAAATGTATTCACAAAGATGCTGACCCTTTATGCTTAAATACATTGACATTTTATCTCCTAAGAAATTCATTCATGTGTCTAGAGCTTAGTTATTCATGAAATTTTATATTGAGATAACACTGTTACCTGCAGATCACTGACAGTTCAGGATTTAAATTAGTATCATACATTACAACTTCAGATCTCCTTCCATCATAGTGGCTTCCTCAGTCTTTCCTGTCTTCATTTTATTTTGCATTTTATTTTTAGCAACAGGATCTTTGTTTTGTAGAATACCCAATTTGGATTTATTTAGTGGATTCTCATGACTTGATTCAAGTTGTAAGTTGTTGCTGCCTTTAGTATATAAGCAATATTATGTTTCTTGAACATCAGCAGAAGCACTTGATTTCAGTTTCACCTATTGTGATGTTAACTTTGATCACTTATCAAGGTTTTCTTTATGTATGTATCAACGGAAAATGGGATTTCAAAAAATAATTTAAATAGAATTAATTTAGTAAATTAAATGGAAATATCTAAGGCTTCTTAATTACAACAATAATTATAATTATATTTGAAGGCAAGGAGAAAATAAGAAAAAGCAGGGATATTCTGTTCACGGACTAGAAGGCCCAATATATACTCTTATCCAGCCCCCCCAAATTGATCTGTAATCCTAAAACCAATGGAAACAGATTTGTGTTAGGATTGGCAAACTGACTGGGAATCTAGTTGAAGAACGTATACACAAAATAGACACAGAAGTAATTAGCAGCTCTAAGTCAAAATTCACTATCTTTCAAGTAATCTGACTATTGTGACTCTGATTATCATGAAATTACAAAATAGAATCATCTCTGTGGCTAATTTTGCTACAAAACAGACCAGAAGTTGATCCTCATATTTATGAATGGCATCACAGTAATTAAATGAGAATTACAATAAGTATGAGGTTGAGTAACTGGAAAAACATACAAGAAAAAAATGGATCTCAGTCCCTACATTATATTGTCTACAAAATTAATTTGATTGGAGTTATAACCCTAAGCACAAAAGCTAAAATGGAAAAAAAAAACCTTCTAGAAATAAATTTAAAAAAATCATTATAGACAGAGTGGTAGTAGTTCCTACAATTAAAAATGAAAACACAAACCCAAATAGACTTGCACAGACCCCATAAAAGAATAATGCATTAGGACAAATAAGCACATGAAAGTAGAAACACAATTTTAAACCAAACTAAGATGCTACTCGAAACCTAGTAGAATAGTTAAAATTGAAGACTGACTACATCAAATATCATTAGGGATGTGGAGTAACAGATATGCTCACGATTTGCCAGTGAGATTACAAAATGTTGTAAACAACTGAAAAACCAATTAGCTTTCACTATTAAAGTTAAATATAGCCAGGCCTGTAATCCCAGCACTCTAATACCCACAGATCACAATAAACCCAGTCTGGACAACTTAGCCATAGCCTGCCTCAGACTAAAAAACGAAAGCTGGGCTGAGTGTAGCTCAGAAGGCCTGGGGCTCATTCCTGGTACCTCAAAATAAAACAAAATGCAAGCAAAAAGAAACCATAAAAAGTATAATGTGCACTAGCCTATGGTCTAGCATCTCTTCCAAGTGCATATCTAAGGGAACTGAGAATATATACATCTATGAAATGATTTGTATGAAATTTTTAGTTTCTAGTCAAAACCTGGAATTCAAAAATCTATCAAAAGTCAATAAATTTGTAGTATAACTTTACATAGGTTTATTAATTGCAATACAAAATAATAAACTGTTATTTAAAAAATGATTTCCTCAAACACATCAAAGAGAAAACCAGAAACAAGAGAATACATTTTCCATAGCTTCAGTTACATATCAATTATGTAGAACTCAAGATGAGCATAACTCAACTACATTTTGATAGAAACAAAATGCCAGTTGGTAATAGGGCCCAAAATGGAAGGACTAGCTAGAAGGGAAACACAGGTATTTGGGGGAGTGATAGATGTGTTCTTTATCCTGCTTTGTGTTGGTTATTCGAGTTTCTACGTTGATCCAAACTTGAATCTTATACTTAAATGTGCACTTTCCTGTAGATAAACTTAGTAGGTCAACTTTACCTCAGCTTAATGAAGAATCAGACTCTGTCTATAACAACACAATTGTCACAAACACTTCAGTATGACTTTAAGTACATCAAACAAAATAAGTTCTTTAAATTCTAGAATTCATTTTTTGTGTATAAAGGATTCATTTATACTTAAAATTCTGTTGATTGCAATTTAGTCATACCTGTAAAAATCCATCAATTACTCATTTTCTACATTTTTATAAATTATTTTTTAATGTTGAAAACACTAGAAATACTGTGATCTACCAATCAGGATTTATTTTCATAATTTGCAAAATCAGGACTACACATATTAATAAATGATGAGTTTTATTTATTTCCTCAGTTCAATTTCCAATTTCAGTAATGTTTCAAAGGGACCTATCCTATTTTATCATATGGACATATTTACTACCCAGTGTAATCCCTTATACCTGTGGTGAATGTTAATTTTTTTTTTTTTTGAGACAGGGTCTCGCTTTTGTAGTTCAGGCTGACCCTGAGCTCACTATGTAGCCCAGGCAAGCCTTGAACTCTGCAATCTGCCTGTCTCTGCCTCCCGAGTGCTGGGATTACAGGCGTGAGCCACCACGCCCAGCGTGAATGTTAATTTTTAATCCAATACTTCATTCATGTAAGACTATCTAAGATAATTACATTTCATTATTTTCTATGTCAGTAAATAATATCTCTATTTTGTCTGAGGGAATTAATTTATTCTCAAGTGGCAAATAGATCTTCAGTAATCAGTGAATCCTTTGGGGCAGAGTATTTTGTATTGATTTCTGCTTGTAGTTTTAGAGATACTATTCTAGAAAAGGTAAGGAGTGAGTATTTTAATGAAATTCAATTTTTCTGTGATACCAATCCAGAGTTCCGTCAAAGGAGAGCATGGTTAGTGAAGAAAGGAAACCACGTATCAGGAATGGAAAACAAATTTCTAAATAGGACTTTTAAATCTGGAGAAGAGGTTTTGAAGAGCTTGATTGTGTAATTCAAAGGATACAAACTTACTACTTATATGATTCCTACAATCAGGCAACCAAGAATAGCAGAATTATCATTAAGATTGAAAAAAGCTTATTGAATGTATAGTTAAATTGGAATTAATATACAGTTATTCCCAGATGCAATATGGGTTGAGCCAACAAATATATCTAAACAGAAAGTTTATTTTTGGCTGCTAGAGCAGAGACAGGCATGTTTGAGATGCAAACTTAACATTGTATTGACTTTTGAGACTGACATTAAGTTCAACCCATTTTCCCTGGTGCCATTCCCTAAACACTGCTTTGAGCTCCACTGTGCATGACCCAGCAAGCCCTGACCCACATGTTGTGTTCCTCAGTCTTTTATTCTTTAGTGGCTGCAAAAATCAATTCAAAACCATATCTGAAACATAATGCACATATAACTGTATCATTCTTTTTTTTTTTTTTTTTTGAGACAGGGTCTCACTTTGTAGTTCAGGCTAGCTCTGAGCTCACTATGTAACCCAGGCAAGCCTCGAACTCAGCAATCCTCCTGCCTCTGCCTCCCGAGTGCTGGGATTACAGGCGTGAGCCACCATGTCTGGCACTGTGGTATGTGGTGCTGATTGCTGGTTGATTGCTGGTTGATTGCTGGTGGGCGTGAGTCTCCACGCCCAGCATTGTATGTGGTTACCGGGGATCGAACTCAGGACTTTGTGCTTGCGAGGCAGGCGCCGGAACCACTGAGCTAAATCTCCAGCCCAACTGTATCATTCTTAAGATTTTTTTCTAATAATATTAATTCACACCATAATACAAATTTGAATTGCACATTGATTATTTTCTTCAAGTACGAAACCACTGAAGCTTATTAAATGCATAAGTTTATCTTCTTTGGGAAAATTAATTCATCCCACATTTTAAATATTATCAATCTGGTTACTTTTTATCTATTTAGAATCTTTAAAAGTTCACTAGTATAACCAGAAGACTTCATCCTGTTAATTCTATTCATGTGGTTATAAACTTAAGCAACGTGTTAAAGTAAATCAGAAGATAAAACACATCTCCTTTTACTGTTATTAGATTAGCACCTATTATCTTTCAATGTAAAATATTTGGAAGGTCCTTTATTCTGTGAAAAATATGACTCTCAGAGTCAAAGTTCCTGTTTGGTATTTTGTTATTGGTGGAAGAAGAAAGGGAGAGAGAGGAGAGAGGAAGGACATGGGGAGGAGAGGAGTATTCAAAATTTAGAGAACACAACTGTGATGTACAAAGAAAATCAACAGTTAGTCTTGTGGTGTACAGAAAGTAGTGGCAGAAAATGTCTTCGTGGCAAGGAAAGATTAAGTGAGCATGTAAAGACAACAAAAAAGAAAAAAAAGACTGCTGTTTTCTCTCTTCCAAAGAAAACTTGGCAGTGAAATCTCTGACAGGTCAAGTTCAAAAGGGTTATCTGAGACCAGACACCCTGATCCTAGAAATGATGAATTCTTCATCATGGAGGGATTTATTCTTTAGAGCTGTTTACTGTTCATTTGGAGTTGAGGAAAGAGTGATGAATAATGGATAGCAGGACACCCTCATTGTCCCTGCTACAAAGGCAGAAACACTGGAATTCATTACCTCTCACTGTGTGAGAACCATTTGTTGACAGTTATACAGATAAAAGCTCTCCCAGTCTGTAGATAACAGATCTTTGTTCCAACAATAGATTTACTTCTCGGAGTAAGAGCTAGTCTTTGAGATTTCTTTTGCCGTCCACACTTTGTCTTTCTGGTAAACTAACTAGATTAAGCCCCATGAAAACAAGACAATAACAGTAAGGGTATTTCTATCCTTGAGTCAATTTAAAAATGATATTGCCTAGTGAGGAAATGATAAAATGATATAGAACCATGAGGTCACCTAATATCCTTTCTAGGGAGTATGCAGTGGTTTCTGGCCTGGATTAAAAGCTCCTCAAATGCTGTCTTTCTAGCCAACTTCCCCCCTGCCTCTTCTCTTCCATCTTCCCTGCCCCCTTATCACCTTCTTTTCTTCTTCTTTTCCTTCTTCTTCTTTCTTCTTCCTCTCCTTCCTTCTTCTTCCTCTCCTTCTTCCTCTTCCTCCTCCTCTTCTTCCTCCTCTTCTTCCTCTTCCTCTTCCTCCTCTTCCTCTTGTTCGCCTCCTTTGCTTTCTCCTCCTCTTCTTCTTCCTCCTCTTCTTCATCTTCCTCTTCCTCCTCTTCCTCTTGTTCTCCTCCTTTGCTTTTTCCTCCTCTTCTTCCTCCTCCTCTTCTTCCTCCTCCTGTTCCTCTTCCTCTTCTTCCTCCTCTTCTTCCTCTTCCTCTTCCTCCTCTTCCTCTTGTTTTCCTCCTTTGCTTCCTCCTCTTCTTTTTCCTCTTCCTCTTCTTCTCCTCCTTTGCTTCCTCCTCTTTCTCTTCCTCTTCTCCTTCTCCTTGTCTCTTCTTATTCTTCTTCTTCTCCTCCTTCCTCCTCTTCCTCTTCCTCATCCTCTTCCTCCTCCTCTTCCTCCTCCTCTTCCTCTTCCTCTTCCTCTTCCTCTTC